>JASAOP010002699.1:0-56130 GCA_030849055.1 Crithidia thermophila
GGAAGGGCTGCCGCAGAATCTTGCCGGCCCCCACCACCAGGCGGAAGTTGTCGGCGAGGTCGCCCTCGGCGAAGTTGTAGAAGGGGCACTGCACTGTCACCCAGCCCAGCACCGGGTCCTCGTCCACCAGCTCTATCCCACCCAGCTCGCTGGTGCGGAAGGGAATCTCGCGGCTGAAGGGCAGCTCCTCCGGCCACCGCTCAAAGCCCTGGTTCTGCTCCGCCACACGCACGCTCGCCTCGCGCACCTCCGTCACGACGGCGACGTGGCCGAAGGGCGTCTCGGCGCTCTCCCCCCAGACAATGATGTCCGCCACCTGCGGCGGTGCGGCCCCGGCCGATCCGTTGGGGGTGCGCGTCACATCGACAGGCTTGCCGTCCCGCACGTTGACGAAGAGCTTCTCTTCTCTCCACACTTCGTCAGCGGTGGACATGGAGGCCATCCAGACCGCCTTGCGGGAGGCGAGGTAGCGGCGCACGAACTCGACGCACTGCCACTTCACGCCCATCTTCTTGTAGGGCACCTTGGACGGTGCCTTGCGCTCGAAGGAGCTGAGGGGCAGACACGCTGCCGTGATGGACTCGAGGTTGCTGAAGTACGACTCGTCGCCGTTCGACATGACGGGCACGCCGTCTGGGGTGATGCCGATGACATCATCAAAGGGCACCGCCTCGGTGCCCCGGTGATGCGTCTCGAAGTGGTGACTGTGCGGCAGCGACGACATTCGCGGCTTCTTCAGGCGGCGGTAGATCTCCGTAAGAGGGAGGTTGCGATCTGACAGAAAGAAGTCCTGCGAGGCGAGACCGGGGCTGCCGAGGGAGGCCACAAGACGCAGGGAAAAACGTTTAATTTTTGTAGAGGCAAAAAAGCCCAGTAATAATAATAGGGAAGCAAAAAAAAAAAAAAATAGAGAGAAACGGTTGGGTGAAACTGACAAATGACAGTGGTATAATTATTACGGTATTGATAGAGGAAGCACAGGTCAACAGACGAAAAGGAGAGAAACAAACGCTAGAATGTGAGCGGTGCTGGGTCTGGAAAGAGAAAAAGGAAAGAGATAGCAATAGAAAGGAGAAAAAATTTTCTGTGAGTGCGGACAACTCACACTATATTTTGAATCGAGTAGTGACTGATAAAGACTAGTCGAATAGAAGAATAAGAAAAAGGAAAAGAGGAGATCAACGGGCAAATACAAAAGCTAGCCGTGCAAAAAGAGAGGGAGCATGTAAAGACGCAGAAAGAGAAAAAGGGGAGCGGAAAGCGAAGTACGAAAGACGAGAATGAGTAATGTGCAGCAACGGAAATCGAACAGTGAACGCAAGCAACGTATTTGCACTTACAAAATTCTAAAAATAGCAATACTATGGAAGCCTGACAAAACGAGAGACGAATCGGGACGCTCGAAAGCTCAGTCGTCTATTACAGCACGGAAGGGATTACCCCTTTCGCTCGTTCTCGTCCATCTTTTCCCGAGCAAAGAAGAAAAAATGCAGCCTCTTTGTGCCTGTGACGTGAGTTGTCTTCTTTCAATTCTTCATTTTTGATGAGAAAACACTTTTTGATCAGAAAAGGGAAGTAACAAAAACAATTGTCAGCTTTTTTTTTTTTTCTGCACGAGCGCCTAGCGGCGTTTCTTTGTGCGTGCAAATAGATATAAAGATAAAAAGCTCTTAGATAGTCAGTAATTATTGTTGGAGAAAAAGAAAAATCTAGAAAACCAATTTCAATTTTAAGCAAAAGCACTTTTCAGATTGTGTTTCATCTAAAATTCATTTTTTTTTTTTGATAGCGTCTAGCTGCTCAACGCCAGCTCGCGGTAAAGCAGGTAACCGCCGACGGTGAAGTACACGGAGATGCACAGCACCAGAAAGGTGCCGGCGAGATCGGTGAGGCGGTCCGTTGTGTCCTTGGAGTAGATCACGGCGGCATCACCAAGGCACTTGGCCAGCAGACTCGCCTCCTGCGGCTTGCGAGGCTGGGCAGTAGCTCCCTTCATGATGTAAATATATAGTTGGTACGAAGGGAAGGCTTGTTCGTCTGTTAAAAAAAAAAAAAATGAAACACAGATTGAAATAGAGGTTGCGGCACAGGAAAAAAAAAAGCGCAACGCACAAGTTGAGTAAAAGACGATGGCAGACCAAGATGGTTGGTTGAGGTAGCGAACACGAGGGAAGCAGGGGAAGGCGCAGGGTGTAATGACAATACGAATAAATAGGTGCGTGTGTTCTCGATACACTAGGGTGAGTGTGCAAGAAACTACGCATCAGAGATGAAGCAGTTGACGGTGTGAAGCATGTGAACACAAAGATCAATAAAGCAACGAAATGTTAGAGGAAAGAGCAAGAACGAAAGAAAAGGCAAGAGACAGTGGCACGGAGCAAAACACAAAATGGGAAACAACCTTTTATGTTTTTTTCTCACAGCGTGGCATCATCTGCACAAGCTGTCTGGAATTGAAAACAGGAAAGCCGGAAGACGAATAGCTTTGATCGTCAGCCCAAAGAAAACCTCATCAGAGCGTTGTGTTGAAGGCAATAAAAAAAAGGCAATCGATTTTTGTCATGCAGTGGTCACAACGCCTTTCGCGTTCGCGACTCGCTTTTCCTTGTCGAGCTAAGCTTTCCTCTCCTCGCTATAGTTTTCTAATTTGCAGCTTCCCGCTGGCTTCAGTTACAGAGCGCCGGTAGGTAAAAACACAAATTGGAGAAGAGTAACTCTCTTTTTGTTTGTCTTGATCATTCGTGCTGACAGAAGGTAAAAGGTCAGCAACACATGCGCAGGCTATTCTGACAAAAAGAAAAGAACTGGCAAAGTTAAAAAGCTGCTGAGCAAGACAGCTAAAGACACAAAAAAAAAAAAACGTTGCTGCTGGTTCTTCGCACAAAACAAAAAAAAAAAGAAGATTTTGCCTACAAACAGAACAACACCTCAGATCACACTACCAACAGAGGCAGAACCAGCGTTCTCGCATTCCCATGCAACGGCAAAGATATAATTGCCGCATCCACAATTGTGCATATTCCAAATAAACAAACAAAAACTCTAAGGCCGAAAAGAGGAGTTGTACAGAACGGGAAAAAGAAATAACTCTAAATTTAAAAAAAAAATGATAGTCATGATAATAAGAAAACATGCTCATCAGGGGGTGTAGAGGCTTTCAGTGAGAACAGCACAAGTGGAGCGGAAAAGCAAAGAATTGCTCATCATCGCCTTCCACTATGATGATGAACATCATTGACACTCGCCACGTCATAAAGCGTCGACAGTCATTTTCCAGCCACCAGCTGCATCATCTGTTTGCTCTTCTGCGCTACTGTCTTCTTGTTCCTTCAATCGCTGGTGGCCAGCTCGCGGTAAAAGAGGTAGCCGGCGACGGTGAAGTACACCGTGATGCACGTCACGAGAAACGCCCCGATCAAATCCGTCAGCGCCGCCGTCGTCCGTGGCGAGTAGGTGCAGTTGCGCGCGCCAAAGAGGAAGCTAACCGCCGACGTCACACCGCCACCGGACTTGGCCAACGGTGCCGCGGAGGTCTGCGAGGCACCGTCAGCCGCAGCGTGGGCCGCGCGGTTGCGCTGCGCACGGGCGATGGCGTCGTCGATGAGGCGCTGCACGGCGGCCGGGTCGGGAGCCGGCAGCGAAGGGCTTTTGGACGGCGCCTGCGTGGAGAGACGCGCCGACGCACGCGGCGACGACTTCCGCGGCGACTTCGAGGCCGAGCGCGACGGCGACTTCGACACGGACTTTCGGCGTGGCGGCATTACGACGGAGAAAAAGTAAAAAGAAGGTAAAAAAAAACTAGAGGGGGCTGCTGAGGTGTGGAAAGGTGAGAAACACCGAAGTGTGCGGAGGAGAGGGTTAGTGGATGGCGGTGATGGAGGGGTACACCTGTGAGCGGAAGTAATTAAAAGTGTGTAGATGTGTGAAAAGGTAGCAAAACAAAGTGGAGTAGAGAGCTTAAAAGGAGAGTTGACTATGGTCTATTCACAGAATAAAAAAGAATAGAAGCACGGCGGTCTAAACCCCAAAACCAGAACAAGCAAACATTAAATTGTTCACAAGCAAACGTGATTGAAAAAATAGCAATTCAACGAGCACGCTGAGGCATCGATGATGTCGAGGCGGATGTTGCAATAAAAAGAAAAAGGAGGCGTTTATTTCAAGTATTCACCTGCGCCTTTGCTGAAGGGATCCGTCACTTTGCAAAGAGCTTTTTTTTTATGTGTGGTACGTAACGTGGGAAAAAAAATAGCCGGAGACGCAAATACGTTAGAGGGAAACCATGAAGAAAAACAAAAAAACGATATCGTTGATACACGCACCTGAGAATAGAGAATTAAGAAAATCGCTTGCATGGTAAGTCAATAACTTCTTTCCACGGCTTCACCGCTTTTCAACATCATTCCCTCTGCATCCTACTATGTGCGCAGCTTTGCAGGCACACGCACACGTAAAGAAACAGGAAGCGGTGACACTTTAATCCAGCTTGTTGATGAGGTCTAGCAGCTTCGGCAGGTACGTCTTGGTGCCGCCCAGCACCGCGAAGTCGTGCAGCACGCCCTTCTCGCGATAAAACTGCAGAAGCGGCTCCGCCACCGCGCTGTACTCGTCCTGTCGCTTCGTCACCACCGCCAGCTCGTCGTCCTTGCGTGTGAGAAGAGGCTTCGTGCAGCCGCACTTGTCGCACACACCCTCCACCTTCGGCATCAGCGGGTCCATCTTGATCCCGCCCTCGTCGATGGAGGCCAAATTGTACACAAAGCCGCAGTCCGGGCACGAGCGGCGAGACGACATCTTTTTAATGATGACGTCACGCGGCTGTGTCAGGTTAATCACGTGCTCGATCTTGATGTCGCCCGAATTCCACAGCTTGGTCGCCTGGTTCAGATTGCGCGGGTAGCCGTCCAAGATGTAGCCGTTGGGCCGCGTCGCGTCGTCGCGCAGCTTTTCGAGGTGCTGGACCACCATGCGGGTGATGAGGTCGTCTGGCACAAAAATGCCCTTCTCAATGAGGCCTTTCACCTGCTGCCCGATCTCGGAGTTCTCCGCCACCTCCCTGCGCAGAAGATCGCCGCTGGAGATGGCGTGGCAGCCGAGGGCAGCGGCCGCACGACCGGAGTATGTGCCCTTGCCGACACCGGGAGCTCCGACGAACAACAGGCGCAAGAAGTGCTTCGACATTGTGCCTCTCTATGTCAACCTTGTATAAACCTACGTGAAGGTGTGATAAACAAAAAAAAAATGAAATGCTTTGAAATTGTTTAGTTCCTTTCTTCCGAATGCATGACATTGCATAGTTTGGTCATTGGAGTTACCGAGTGCAAAAGTATGAGAGATGAGAGTAAAATACGAAAGGAAGGTAAGGCATTGGGCAATTAGAAGACGCACAGAAGCTGCCGGAGGAGGCTACCCGTAATGGAGCAATAGGGCCTCCACAACCCCAGCTCTCCATGGCGTCTGTGCAAACTAAAGGAGCGGCTTCCGAATGCGGCATTATCGTGACAAAGACAAACAACGAGCTTCAAAACAAGCACGACTAAAGCTCACTTTTCAAATTCTCAGCGAGACCGAAAAACGCCAATTTCTTTTGGCAAGTTTTGGAATGCATCACATTCTATTGAACGCGGAAATGATTGAAGAAAAGAGAAAAACTGTAGCCAAGTGCTTCGAACGAAGAAGACGTTTGTACGTGGTCCTCTCTTCAACTTTCTTTTTTTGTTCTCTCGTTCTTATTTAATATCTTATAGTTACTCGTCTCAAGAGAAAAAAGAAAAAAGAAGATGATTACGCGCCAGTCTACACGCGGGAACGTTTGCGATTAACAATTACAATGAAAAAAAAAGGGAGAGCTCAAACACATTTTCAACTGACTAAGAAAAGCCACTTTAGCCTCACCCATCAACTTCTTTCTCTCCTTCTGTTGTGTGCAGGAGCGGAGCATCACCTGTGCCGACTCTAGCAGCCAGCACCTACGCCTTCTTCACCTTCTTCTTCAGCGTCTTGGCACCCTTGCCTGACGGGGCAGCAGGAGCAGCGGCAGTCTTCGCAGCCTTCGTCTTACCCGTCGTCGCCTTCCCAGTCGCAGCCGCGCTGTCGGCCTTTGCACGCTTCACAGGCGGGGCGGTCGCCTTCGACTTCACCTCCGCCTTCTCCGGCTCTTCGTCCTCGTCGCGCTCCCGCTTGCCCTGCGCCGGCGCCAGTTTCGACAGCGCCGCCGTTTCCTCCTGCGTCAGCTGCAGGGCTGCGGCGTACACCGGCTCCTGCTGGACCACGTTCAGCACCTCGCGGGCGATGAGGGCGGCGTGGTGGCGGTTCAGCTTGGCGCTGTTTGCTTCGTTGGTCGCGTACGCCAAAAAGGCGCGCACGAGCAGCGGCAGTGCGGCGAGGTGCGACGTGACGGCCGGCTTGCTGCAGATTTCGACTGTCTCCTTGGCGTAGTCGGCCGTGAGCCACGTGTGGTGGTTCCACGCCTTGTTCTCCATCGAGAAGAGGTTGTGCTCCTGCCAGTTGGGCAGCAGAAACTTCGACTTGCGCGCCTCATGCGGGGTGAGCAGGTGGATCAGGATGAGGTAGCCGTACGGGCTGTTGACGACCTGGCCGATGTGCTCCGCCAGGTCCTTGCTCACGTACTTGTTCAGCATCTGCGCATCGTACAGAAGATCGAAGAGGCGGGCCACGAGCGGCGCGGCGTACTTGTTCGTGCTGAGCTCCCCCAGCTGCGCGTTGATGTTGTGCAGCACTTCCTTGCGCTTCTTCGGCTCCGTCAGCGAGAAGGCGAGGGAGGCGAGCGGGGCTCCTTCGCGGGTGCCGGCGATGGTGGCGATGTGCGGCCGCAGCGTGTCGCACAGCTCACTCACCTCGTCACGCGTGCCGCAGCGCACAAAGGCGCCGACGAGGCGCTGCACAAACGGGAAGCCCACCGCCTCCTTCTGCGAGACGAGCTTGTCGCTGAGGTCGAAGAGGCGCGTAAGCAGACGCTTCTGCAGCTGCGGGTTGTGCAGCAGAACCTGCTCCACGTCCGGGTAGCCGGCCCAGCGCTTCATCACCGCCACGTTGTCCTTGAAGACGGCCAGAAGCAGCAGACTGCGGTCCGCCGGGCTGCACCAGCGGCTGCTGTACGTCGCGTGGATCACCTCGATGCCGAACTTGTGCCCCACGAGCTGCGGCACGGCGGGGATGACGCTGGCCAGCAACTTCGTGTAGGCCTCGTGCGGGACGTGGCGGATCAGCGCGCAGACAACGAAGTGCGCGTAGGCGTCGGTGGCATTTGCGGTAAGGTCCTTCGACACCCACTTCAAAATCTTGCCCACCTGCTCCGCCGAGCCGTACTTGATCATCGACTGAATCACGCGGCTCCCGCTCGGCGTGCGCACCAGCGTCGCGAACTTTGGCTCGATGAGGTGCATCAGCTTGTCGACCACTGGGTACTTGTGCTCGTAGGCCGTCTTCTTGTCGTTGCCGCTGCTGTTGGCGGCCGCGCCGTCCTCGTTGCGCTCCTCCAGCGTGCGCAGCTTCTCCCACAGACGCAGCATTTCGCCGTGCTCGGATGACATCTTCAGCGCGTGCTTCTCGGCGGCGTCCAGCACACGGCCCTCCTTCTTCTTGATGAGGGCGCTCTTTGTCAGCCGCTCCGACTGCGGCAGCTTGCTCAGGCGCTCCTCCCGCGCTTCCTGCTTCTTGGTGTTTGTGCGACCCATAGCTGTGATGCTGCTCTCTCTTCCTTTTTATTTTTTTCCTTCGCGGTGCGCGTGTGCGTAAGTGCGTGTGTGAGGCGGATACAAGCGAGGAGATGTTAATTTCTTTCCTCCTGCTTCACAAGTAAAAAGAGAGAAACCGTTTTTTTTTTTTTGGAGAGGAGGTGGTAAGGGTTTTTCAGGAGTTTTGCGAGAGAAAGAAACGCAATGAATTTTAGGTGAAATTTTGGAGAACCGCAGTGTATAAGCAAGTGTGCATCTGTACAAGCGCTATCCGCATGGCACGGTTAAGCAGCCCCCTAACCAGCCGCTGCTAATCGTGCGGCACTGGCAGCTTTTTGCAAAAGGTGATCTGTGACAAACGAATCAAAACTGCTCACCGCCATTTAAAAAAAAAACACCTTTCTATTTCTTTTTCGTGTGTTAATCGAGTGAGGGTGAACCACAGCTTCAGCATTGGAAAAGTACACTAAGTGCACTTTTTTCCCCACCTTCTATGTAGCGGTGTATCAAATGTTCGCGCAAATGCTATAGGAGCAGGAAAAAAAAACAGAAAACGGCACACAGCAAAACAAAAAATCGTAGACATAGTCTCGCGGAGATGCATTCGCCCTTTC
The DNA here is from genome assembly GCA_030849055.1 of Crithidia thermophila. Taxonomy (NCBI): domain Eukaryota; phylum Euglenozoa; class Kinetoplastea; order Trypanosomatida; family Trypanosomatidae; genus Crithidia; species Crithidia thermophila. Next base: position 8,312 of record JASAOP010002699.1, read on the forward strand.
ATTCCATGTCAAGCGGAGAAAAAAAAAATAACAGCTTCTACGCAATGCTGCGTTCCAGAGCTTGGCGTGTTCTCTTGAGTCGCTGCCGCACATCCTGCAGCGCCGCGCACTCCTCACGCGCCTGCGCGATGCAGCGCTGGAACGCCTGCTCCTCTCGCGCGACCACCGTCGCCTCCTCCAAAAACACATCGGCGCACTCCTCCATCGTCACGTAGGCGTCGTGCATCGCACGTTGGCAGGTGGCCAGGGCATCATTCAGGCAGATAAGCCGCTCGTAGTTCTGCTTCAAGGCAGCGCTGGAGGGGACGACGCACTTCACTTTGGCATCCTCGCGGGCCACCTCGACCCACTTCGCGTGGCAGCTGTACGACTGCGCGAGGTCGGCGGTGGTGGTGGAGGTGAGCGTGGCGGCCAATTCCTTCGTGCCACTCCGCAGCAGCCGCTCGTAGCAGCCGCAAAGGTCCGCAGCAGCGCGCACCTCGGCCGCAGAGAGGGCGAGGTGGAAACTTTTTTTCTCCGCTTCCTCCTCCTGGCCCCCCGCGTCCTCAGCAACTGGCCCACAGATGTCCGTCCCCGCCACCACACCTGCGGCGGAGGAAGCCTCCGCCCGGTGCCGCTTTGCCGGTCGGCGCACGTGCGTCTCCGTCTTCGCTGCATTGTCGGAGATGTACGCGTCGTGCGAGGCTCCGGCGGCCACAAAGGCACTGACGAGTGCGTGACTGGCCGCCGTGGCAGAGGGAACAGGCCGCATGGACGGCTGGGCATCCAACCACGCCAACACCTGCTGCACGGCGGCGTGCGTGGTGGCCGCTGGAGAAGCACCACTCTCAGCGCCACCGAGGGTATGCTGGACGTACACGTCGAGTGGGGCAACAACTTCCGTCGAAGCCGCTGCATTTGCAGTGGAAGGCGTCTTAGTATTGGCGCTGGTGCTGGAGACGCAAAGAGAAAAGGACGTTCCGTTTTTCGTTGTCGCTTCTGACGCTGCAGCTGTTTTCTCGCTCTGTCCAAACGGAGGGGGCAGGCGCTCGCACTGGACACCGAGATGTTCGAGCGCCGAGAGCATCGTCGCTTCCATCCGGCGGAGGTCGAAGAGGAAGGAAAGAATCGGATCGACCACGGCAGCTGGCGCACCGTAGCGCATTGTGGAGCCCCTCGCTGAATCCAACGCCATGGGAAGAGCTCGTCAAAAGCAAAGGGAAAGTGCGGTAGAGGGTCTCTTGCGATGATTTGATGTTTTGCGTGAAAGGCTGCGTTTGTGTGTGGATAGGTAAATTGCACGGCGCTCCGCAAAGTAGCGTTGCTTGACGCGATAAAGAATAGAAAAAAGACATATAAAAGGAAAAGAGTTTGAGATAGGTAATTGCAATGAAACAAGTGGAGGGCAGACATCAACAACACACTTGCTTTGTGAGCCTCATCAAAGGTGGATGTCTGTGTGTGTGCAAGCCACGCCACCGGGTAACAACAACTCAGCTGCTGGGCCGCTGCCTCATACGTGAAAGATGCGTGAGTGACACAGCAGTTGAGTGAACTGTCCGGCGGATGCTGCACTTCGTCAAAAAACGTTGATTTTGCAGTTCAGGGTCACGTGTCACACGCACTCGTACACGGAGACGCATCACTTTGCCATCAGCGCAAAAAAAAAATTACCAATACTAGCATTCAGGCGCTGCATGCCTTGCTATCAATGCGAACATCTGTAGATCTGCCTCGAAACGCTATCGAGACGCTTTTGCACAAATAGATCGTATTCCCTTATCGAGCAAGTGCGTAACGAGGATAGTCGAGCGATTAGTTCGCTAACTAGCATCAGTTTTCGGTTCTTTCTTTTATTTTTGAGAAAGTAGAGGTTTTCAACTATAGACACGTCTTCACAAATTCAAACCGTCAAGTTAGAAAAAGAAAAAGCAAGAAAAGGAAATGAAAGTACAAAAAAAGGTAAGGCGATAGTACGTGGCGCTCGCTTGCACACGACGTTTTGATATAAATCTGTTGAGAATTTTTGTAGAAATTTAGTATTCTTTAGCCGCTTTTCTCTTGTAAGCATATTTCTAACCTGTATTTTAGCCTTCTTTACTTTCATCATCTATCCATTGTTCTACTAGCGAGTAGCAAAACAAAAGAAAAAAAGAGCAAGTGAGATGGAAAAAATAAGTGCTCTCACAGCAGGACAGAAAGGGGAAAAAAAAAAGGCGCTAGGTGGCAAATCTGAAAAACTCGATTGTTACGGAAAAAAAAAGGACGGCTCACTATCCACAGTGAAGCTCTTCGACTACAAACGTGAAACAGAAAGAAAAAAACAGATAAAGAGAGGTAACTGTACAGTCAGCGTTTATACAAGAATAAACACGAGAGAAAAATGTAGTCGTAGTATGGAGAGCTACAAATTGAGAGAGTTTCTGATAAGAGTGACCGTAAACAAAGAGTCCTCACCTCCGCAGGCTTGGGTATAGAGTGTAAGAACCAAGAAGAAAAAAGGCTGAAAAAGGTAGTACTAAGGCAACAAAAACCCAAACACTTCTCCACAATAAAAAGTGATAAACTTCATATCGAGACTGTGTGTGTGTGTGTGTGGATGTTTGAATGTGTGTATGCGTGCGTGTATGCACGTGAGGAAAATGAAGGAAGGCGAAAACCACAAAAAACAACAAAGCAAGAAAGCACGTACTTGAGAAAACTAAAAAGGAACAAGACCCAAAACAGATTTAGAAAAAAAAAAGCATGATCTAAAAAGAAAAGCTCGAACGCACAAAAGGGAGAACAATAAGAAAAGAAGTGCCCCGTGTGTTTTGCTTTGTAGATCTTGTTTCGAAGAACATTAATGTTCGTGAGTGGAAAACCTGAAAAGGGCGAGGCAGGGAATAAGGAAATACACAACTCCGACCTTTTTCTTTGGGGACAGGAAAACACTAAACAGCTTTCATGCGCGCAAGATTTCTGCGCAAGGAAAAAAAGAAGCGAGAACAAAATAAAGGGGTGTGGAAAACTCTAAATACAAAGCAAGCGTTTTTTTTTTTTTAATGAAGAAGAACACGTTTCTTCTTCTTCTTTTGCTCTCGTGCCCACACCAGAAACGGATTTAGTACAGAGATAAGCCATTGTCTTACCATTCAAATCGTATAGTAAAAGCGAAATAGAAAAGGAACCAAAACGAAATTCAGAATAGGAAAAAAAGATTTCAAAGTGAAGGGGGAAAAATGGCAGCAAGCAACGCCGACGTGCGACTTCTACGCAAGAAGAGGGAACACAGAAATGCACCAACACAAAAGCGAAATAGTGTGAAGCAGTAAACAAATAAAATCAAAGGGCACGACAAGCTGCAAAACACTCTGTATCCAGTTTGTTTGAAGCGCCTCAATACACGCACGCATCCGCATACGCCCCGCACACAGCTTGCGGGAAAACAAGATAAAGCAAAGATCGAGGAGCCCAATATTGCAACAAAACGAAAAAACGCAAAACAACAGAAGACCGCGAGAAGTAAAAAAGCTTCGGAGAAACGACATGTATAACTATTTTCCTCTACTTAAAAATACTCACGCCTCAACAGAAGAGAGAAAAGCATTTGAAGAAAGAAAAGCCTGCTTTGGTTTTTGTTTTACTTTTTTCTTCACTTGAAGCTCCGTTAAAACTTCAGTGCGCAACACAACTTAAATATTATCCCTGAGTTTAAAAAAAAAAACCACCGAAAATAAAAAGAAAGGAGGGGGGCATCTTTTTCAAAGTCGCTTGTTTTTTTTTTTTTAAGGTGGGGTAGCGCTACGACACGCTGTGCACTGCTTGAAGACAGACCTCATCTTCTTACTCAAGCACTCGTCTCTTCCAGTGTTTTCTTTTAGTTGTTGCCGTTGTTGAGGTGGGAGTCCGCCGTGCAGGAGAAGCCGCCAAAGAGCTGCTGCTGACCAGCGTTCAGCTGCGAGCTCTGCGCCGGCGTGTTGACGACCTGGTGCGGGTTCTTCGACGAGGCCGCCGCGCCGCCGCCGTTCTTGCGGGCCGCGAGCATCTCCTCCACCGACGGCAGCGGCGTCCACCGCGGCGGGGCGATCTTGCGCTGCATGACGTCGTCGAAGCTGATGCCGTTCCAGTACGGGTGCGCCTTCACCTCCGGCCCCTTGATGCGCCGCGTCGGGTCCTTCATCAGCAGGCGGCTGATGAGGTCCTTCGCCTCCGGCGACACCGTCACGCCGCTCGGGAAGGAGAGGTCGGAGTAGAGAATGTTGTCGAACACCTCCGTCATGCTGCGGCCGTTGAACGGGGTGCGGCCGCACAGCATGCGGTACAGCAGAATACCAAAGGACCAGAAGTCCACCGCGTTCGTGTACTCGCGCTGACGCAGCACATCCGGTGCGACGTAGAAGGGCGAGCCGACGAAGGAGTTGGCGCGCAGGTCCTTGTCCGACACGTCCTGGCCGTCCTTGTGGAAGTCCTTCGACAGACCGAAGTCGGCCAGCGCGCAGTGGCCCTCGCCGTCAAGGAGAATGTTCTCCGGCTTCAGGTCGCGGTAGATGACGCTGTGCTCGTGCAGGCACGTGATGGCCAGCAAGATTTCCGCGCCGTACAGCTGCGCCGTCGCCGCGTCGAGCTGCTTCTTCGGGACGGAGTTCATGTACTTGTCGAGGTCGCCGCCCGGCATGTAGTCCATGACAAAGAACAGCTTGTGCTCCGACTGGAAGGTCCAGTGCAGCTTCAGCAGGTACGGGTGAGAGAGACGAGTCAGCACGTTGCGCTCCGTGAAGACGTCCTGCACACGCTTGTGGTCCAGCAGGCCCTGCTTGTTCACCACCTTCATGGCGTAGTACTTGTTCGTCGAGAGGCGGCGGCACAGCACCACGTAGGCAAAGGAGCCCTTGCCCAGCACGTCGAGAGTCTCGAAGTCATCCTTCGTGAGCTTCTCCTGCGGCGCCTCCACCTCCTCCGGCTTCTTCTCGGCGGGCGGGCTGTGCGTGTCGGGCTTCTTCTGCTGCTCCTCCTCCTTCGGGTCCTTCTTCTCCTTCTTCTTGAACAGCTTCATAAACATTTTTGCGAAGAGTATAAAAGCCCGGGAAGGCTGCGGTTACTTTTAAAGGTTTTTTTTTATTGAAAGCTGGGTGGAGAAAATAGAAAAGGTGGTAGGAGGTGGCCGAGAGGAGAAAATTTGTTACAAAGAAGTGTAAGATACGCTGTCACAACAAAGAGAATTCTTTTTTATTATTACTGCGTGTATTTGCGTCTGAGTATGTGGGAGTGTATTTTGTATTTGCGTAAGTGTGTATACAGCGGAAAGTAAAGTGGTGGAAGCACAAAAAAAAATGTTTAAAAAAAAGAGAGAAAAAGACAACAGAAGCCAAGTACTCGACGTGTGTGTGAAACGAAGAAGAATGGCAAGGTCGAAATTTTCTGGTCTTCAAGAAACAAGGTTTTAAGAAAAAAGTAGTTTTCGTGATGTGGGTTTTGTCTTTCGTTTTAAAAAGAAAGAGAACGAGAACCTGACAAAAGCAAAACGGGTGAAAAAAAAATATTTAAGAAGCAAGCTTAAAAAAGCGTTGTGGGATTATCGGTGTTGGAGCGCGCGATGTTACTCTTTTTATTTGTTTGTTTGAGACAGCGCCAAGCACAGCACAACGGAGAAATAAATAAATTAATAAGGTACAAAAATCTGAGAAAAGGAGGATAAAAAGCTACAGTGATGAAGAGCGGAATGAACTGCAACGTTGAAAGGTATTTTTTGTTATTGTTGATGTTATTTTTTTTTTTTTTTGGCGAACAAAAAAAGTGAAGGTGAAATAGACGCCGGTGTGACAAAAAAAAGGGGAGTGCAGAAGAAGTACAAAGGAATGTAGTCTCATAACAGCTAGTGTAACCTTGACGACATCATTGCTACTTGGTAAGTAGCAGAAAAAAGCCGGTCGGCTGATCCGTGTGATCTGATGGTGTGAAGTCCCTTCTGAGATAAAGCAACTCACGATTGACGCACTTTGTCAACCGCAAAAAAGCCGACAATGTTTTTTATTATTATTATTTTGGCAAACTTGGGAAAAAAAAACAGCAAAGCAACATAATCGAAAAAAAAAGAAAAAGAAAGCAGAAAAAAAAACGTTACAAAGTCCACTTTCACGTAGCGACAGAGAAGCTGAACAGCAGACGAGCTATTTAAAGGAAAAGAAAAGACAGCAGAGATCTCGGCGCCTGCTCCCCTCCCCTCCCCTCCCCGCTGCCTACGCTTCTTCGCTGAGCAGCTCACAGAGGTAGCTCTCCATTTGCACCATGTGAGTGGGGATAAGGCGCGCCGTTGGTACCACCTCCACGCGCAGGGTCAGCACGGTCTCATCACTGCTGCTCTTCACGTAGTCGCGTAGTGCCTCACACGCACGCAGCGTCTCCTCCGCACTGCTTATCTGATGCGGCACAACGAAGGAGTCGAGGCAGAGGCGCAGGTGCAACGAACCGAGCACGGCGCTCGCGTACAGCCAGCAGCAGCAGCACACGGTCTCCCCGAGAACCGAAGGACGCAGCCACAAAAGTGCCACCTCGTCATCTGAGAAGCCGCACTCCGCCACCGCAAACGACCGGCGCGACGCGCTGACGTGCTCGCCGATCCAGCCCACGACGCGGGGCAGCCACAACAGCGCGTAGTGCCGCACGACGTCCGCCACTTGATCGCCCTCTTCGGGCGGTGGCGAAGCGCACAGGGCGGACAGCGTCCACGTCACGTGCGACGACCGCCGGCGGGCCACCGTCGCCACGCGATCCATCGTCACCGTCAGCGGCACCGTCACGCCGTCTCCGTCGCGCTCCCACGGGTGCAGCCGTGCCAGCGCCAGCACGCACACCTGCAGCGTCGTGACGCCAAAGGCCTCCTGCGAGGTCGCCTCCATGAAGAGCGACTCCCCGGCAAAGTCCGCAAGAAGTTTCGTAACGGCGTAGAGGTGAGGGCAGCGGGATTGGCTCAACACGTACTGATGAATGGGCAGCAGATCATCCGCCGAGCCGGCCGCCGTCTTTGCCACCTTCGCAGTGGACCGCCCAGCGCCGCCGGTCCCGCGCGCCTCCTGCGACGCCTGCGTGAGCCGCGTGGAGAGGTCGATCTCGCGTGACCACTGCACGAGCACCTTCAGCAACCTCGTCAGCGTCTGCGCCTCGCCGTTGAGCTGCTCCACGCAGTGCACGGCGTCGGTGTAGGGGTCGAAGAGCCGCGCCTGGCTCTCGCTCTGCCGCGCAAAGAGGACGCCCATGTCGTCCAGCGAGACGGCACCCCGCAGGCGCGCCACCGCGGCCGCCAGCGCCGCCTCCCCAGCCCGGTAGACCTGACTATACAGGTTCCGAAGGACAGGGAAGGAGTGCTGCAGCACGTCGTCGGCGACCCAGCGGCCAATCACCGCCTCCCCACCACAGTCCAGAACCTTGGCGTGCACCTCCGGGCCCACCAAGTCCAGCACCCACCGCACCGTCGAGCGGGCTACGGAGGCGATGTCGCGCAGGGCCAAGTCGAGGTCGCCCGCGGTGATGGGCCGGCCGGGCGATGGGCTGTGGATGCACCCGCCGTACGGGTTGCGCAGCGAGCACCAGCCCAGGCCTACGCCACTGCCCCCCGCGCCGATCGCCGCCTCGCTGCCGCAGGTGCCGTAGAGGGCGTAGAAGCAGCGCCGGAACACGTTGAGAGCCTTTCGGACCACTTCGTGCGAGGTCAGCAGCTCCACCACGCAGCTGCGCACAAACTCGGCGGAGGTGGACTGCTGGATGCGGACACGCAGGCTCGCCATCTTGTCCCCGTCGGCTCCGCTGCTGGGGGACGCAAAGGGAGGGCTGAAGAGCGACTCCCACTGGAAGCTCTCGTGCCACTCATGCGCCTCCGGGTCCACGCGCGCCTGCGGGCTCAGCGCCGGCAGCACCAGCTCGGCGTCGAGGGGGGAGGAGGCGGTGCGCCAGTCCGCAGACACGCGAACACCGCCCGGCAGCGTGACGTGACCCTCGCCCTTGCAGCGGCCGTCCGCCCAGACCACGTCCACAATTAAGCCGTCCCACGCCGGGCGGCTCAGCGGCGGCCACCGCCACACCGCCCGACACGACGGCACGCCGGCGACGCGTTGACCGTCACGCGGGCGCTCCCCTGCTGCGCCGCACCGCCACCCGCCGCTGCTCAGCCGGGTGAAGCAGCCGTCCACCTCCGCGGCGGCAACGAAGAGCGTCCCGACATCGCTGAACTGCCCACGCGCGAAGCGGCCGGTGTAGCGGCTGCCGCTGGGCCACACGTAGCAGCCGAAGCCTTCTCGCTCGTCGTGCCGCCACTCCCCGACGTACATGTCGCCGCTGGCCGTCACGAGCTCGCCCCACCGCTGCCGCACCGGCACCACGGAGGCGGCCCACGTGCTGAACTTCGACCGCGGTGCCTTCGAAGACGAGGCCGGTGGTGCACGCACCTTCCACTCAATGAAGCCGCAGTAGCGGTCGCCGTTGCAGAAGTCAACGCGCACCGCCGAGGAGAGGTCCGGCCGGTCCATCCGCCAGCGAGCCCACAACGTGAAGGCCGGTGTGCGCAGCTGCCCGTACCCGTCGCGCCACCGCTGGACAAAATTGCCCTCGAAGTGCAGCGTGTTGTCGGCGGAGTGCCACACGCCGTGTCCGTGGGGCAGACACACGCCGTTCTTCACCTCCACCGCACCTTCGTAGGAGTCGCCGCAGTCGAGGGCGATTCGCGTGCAAGAAGCGGAGGTGGCCATGGTGGCGGGGGTAGACTTAAACCTTGCTGCAGTGGTCATAAACAGATCGGCTGTTTTTTTTTTTTTCCTGGTGTGTGTGCGCGAGCTGAAAAAAGGGAGAGAGAAGAAGGTGTACCGCTGCAATTTAAAAACGGCGTGAAAAGAGAGTTGGACTCCCAGCAGAGCTAGTTCAGGAAGGAGTACTATGAGGAGATGATATGAATTGGTTTAAATTGGAGGCAATGATCGAGCAAAAAAAAAAAAGTTTATCACTCTCTGAAAAACTGTCTTTTGAAAATCCTGAAGTGAAAGCGGCGTCGTAACGTGTACTACGAAGAACAAAGTTGGAAGATATAGAAGAAAAGAAGTCAAAAAAGAGGTTGAGTAGGTAAATAACATTGAGGTGAATGGATGAATAAAAATTGCGATGCTCACATCAAATCTACTGCAGCCAAACACGGCAAAACGGTTTTCATAGCACTATCGGCCGTCAACTTTCAGCACTGAAGTTAGCTCTTTGCGACATTTAGGGTGCTGCAAATAGTTTGTGAGGATGCTGCGCAAATGTAACTTCCTTGCCCTTCATATTAAAAAAAACCCTCATTTACTTTTTTTCATCGACCGCGACGCTTAGCCCAGAGAAGCAGAAGACAAACGCAAATACTGCCAACAAACAAACAAATAAACAACGAAACAGAAAGTTGATGAAGTATCGTGCCAGCGACTTTAATTGATTTTTCGGCGCTGCGGAGTGGTGGTGCGGCCTCCATTCCCTTTTGCGCCAGCCGATGCACTCGACGCACCGGTATCAGCAGCCGTCGTCCCCGCAGGTTCACGGGCCGCTTTTTTCGCTGCCTCGTACTGCTGATAGTAGTGGTACACAGCAGTGTCGTCCGCGTACTTGAGGAGCGGATCAGGGTGCTGATACCAGTTCGGCACGAAAAGCACAAAGCATACGATCGTGGCTGCGCAGACGGCGCCCATCGTAATGAGCACGTTGCCCATCCAGTACGCGATCGGGTAGGAGATGAAGAGGGAATACCACAGGACGCGCTGGAAGCGGTCCGTGCAGTAGTCCTGGTCCTTCAGGGACATGGGGGAGAAGAGACGGCCCAGCCACCGGGCTGCAGGGTGCACGGAACGGGTAACAGGGGCGGAAGTCGGTGCCGCTGGCGTCTCTGCAGCCTCTGCCACGGGCATAGCCGGAGTAGGAGCAGCCTCCATTGCTGTAACACTCTTTGCTTTTCAAACAATGAGAATTGTTGAACCAGAACACCAACAACAAAAAATTAAAAGCGAGCTAGTCTTCCACAAGCTTTTTTTTTTTTCAAAAGAGCTCTTGAATTCTTTTTTGCGCTGACAAAAAAAATTGAAAAAATGGACGTACTGTAGACAATATTTCTCCGCTGCACTGTCATGTTGATGGGCGTGAAAGTGTTTTGACGAGGAAGAGGAGGAAGATGACGAGAAAAGTGAAGCGAATGAAAGTACATGCAAATTGTAAAAACAGCACGAAAGGTGCGCAAAATTGTGGACAGCACTCACAGTCCCTCAAAATCGCAAGAGCCTTTCACCGCGGAGTCCAGTGTTCAGAAACAGTATGAGAATGCATTTAGATTAATCTGGAGCAAACGCTTTTTTTTTTTTCTGTGTGCGCAGGCTTTTTTCTTTAAGCTTCGTTTGGCGCCAAAAGCGCTTTGCGCAACGTTCCAATTTTTCAAAAAAAGCTTCATTCTCGAGCATCAATAACTCCCTTTTTTTTTTTTTCGTTAAGTTCAAGAAGCAAAAGCGATACGATCGTTGAGAAATCTTCGTGGACGAGACAGAATTCAACTGCTCCAGCAACAGAGCAAGGTCAAAGAGAAAATAAAGTAAACGGAGATAAATTTAAGGCGTCGTCAAGTGCTAATGTTTCGCTCTCACCTACGTACCGGTAAGCCATTCGAGCCGGCATTGTCAGCGCCGTCGATTCCCCTCTCCTTCCCTCTACTTCGACTTCTTCGCGTACTTCACGCGGTAGATCGTGATCCAGTGCAGCATGGCCGTCACGGCATTCTGGTGCAGCGACACCTCCGTGGAAAAAGAGATGGCGGACACGGAGTTGTTGGTCGGGCTGGCCAGATTCGCGTCCTGCGCATCAGAGAACGCCTCCGTCTCCTCCGCTGTAAACTGCTGCGGGTTGCGCCGCATCAGCAGCGCGGCAAACGTCAGCGCCAGCACGCGCTCATTCACCCCGTTGACCTCCTGGTTCGCCAGCAGACCGCAGCACAGGTCCAGAATCCACACCACGATGCCGCGCAGGTAGGGCGGCATCGTCTGCAGGTAGCCGACCGCGTCAGAGTTAAAGAAGGACGAGTCAAACACGGCAATGTCCATCTCCGCCAGCCAAATCAGCATCACACCAAAAATCACCGCGGGCGGGGAGCGCATGAGAACGTCCGGCAGCCGCGTCGCGCTGTTGGGGAAGAGAGCGTCAGCGCTGATGCTGCTGGAGCTGCCCGCTTTGTCCGACCCCGGCGCGTACCGCGACGGCTGCGCGGACGACTGGGGCGCGCGGTACTGCCGCGACGGGGGTGCCTTGCGCGCGTCTGGCAGCGAGTTCCAGTAGCTGGCGATCATCTCGGCCAGGTTCAGCTGCTCCGCCAGCATCTCCTTCAGTCGCATCGTCTCGCCCATCACCACCTCGTTGTGAGGGCGGTAGTTCACCGCCTTGCCAAGGAGCAGGTGCGTGACGGCGGGGCTCGTGTAGCCCTCAGTGCGGATAAAGGCGTGCTTCAGCACCTGCAGCATGAGCGGTGCGCTGTACTCGCCGAGAGGGGAGTTGAGCACGGTGAGCGGCAGACAGCCGGGCAGCCGCTGCTTGAAGAGGTTCTGCTTGGGCGAGATCACCGCGAAGGTAACAAAGTACTTCAGCACGCCGTTCACCGCGAGCACCACCACCTGCTCGTACTCCCACAGCACCGCGCGGGGCGGGTTCTGCATCGTCAGGCAGAGGTCCACCGACTCCCCACGATGCAGCTCCGCCTTCTCCAGCTTCGCCTCCATGAACTTGTCCTCCACCCTCACCCCGTCAATCACCGTCTGCGTCTGCACAATCTCCACCGTGAAGGTCTGCGAGCCATTGTTCTGCACCTTCGCGGTGGCCGAAAACAGTTTGGCGCCGTCGTTGCTGTCGTCGAGATAGTTGCCGATGAAGCGGCAGTGCGCGTTGGAGACGGACACCTTCGGCACGTACTTCATCGTGGGCAGCACGCGCCGCAGCTGCGCCAGTCCGATCGGGTCGTCGTGGTTGGCGCGTGGGATGACGTTAGACGACTTCGCCTGAAGCTCCGCCGTGAGCACGTCGAAGGCGAGCCGCTGGCACCGCGCCGCCCAGTCGGAGCTGGCGTTGACGCACAAGTTGCGAATGCCATTCAGCACATTGTCAGGAATGTCTTGGCCGGGGTACATGTACCCGTAGAGAAAAGGATTGATCTGCGAGGAGTGGAAGCTGTCGAGCCGCTCCTGCGCCTTCTTGACCGCCTTGGCGTCGGAGGGCGGGGGCTGCGTGTGGATGCTGCTGCGGCGGGCATTGAGAAAACACTCGGCCAACTCGCCACTGGTGAGGGCGAAGGAGGGGGCGGGGGCGACCATCGTGGCCACGTTCGTGCTCACGCTCACCACCGCTGGGAGGCTTGTGAAGTCGGCGGCTGCCGTTTTCATCGCTTCAGAAAGCCTGGCGAAGTAAAGGAAGTAGCGTAAATTTTATTGCTGGTGTCTCCACCCTTTAAGAAATGTGGAATGAAAAGTGGCGAAAAAATAACAGAGTGGTGTAACGTTGCGTTGTAAAAAAACAAGAAAGAGTATAAATAAATGAAATTAAGCAGATTTAGTAGACGTTGGCCAGATACTCTTTGCAGCGAAAGAAAACAGATCGAGCAGGATTGTTTTAAGACACGCAAATTACGCGCTTTTGTACTCGTTGCAGTGCAGACACACCACGCACGTGTGCTGTACGGAGCTATTAATGAATAGCGGGTTAATACTCTGTGGGGTGTTTCCCGGGCACAAGGTGAGGCAACAAAAATGAAGGATTGAAATGAGGTAAGAGAGGAAATAAGAGAAGTTCATTTTAGTGAAAAGAGCTAAGCTGACGGGAAGCATTGTTTGAAAGCGTCACCTAGAGCAGCTGGGGTGCTGCTTAGTCCACACAACGGAGTCCTGCAGATCGCAAGAGGCATAAAAGCCTATTTCACATTAAAAACCTGCTTTCCTCCAAGGCAAAGAAATGGCTTTTGAATATGAAAAGCGGCTGCCCTCCGCGATGAGAACCACTAATCTCTGATGTGCACTGCAGCAAAGCGATTCACAGCATTCAAGAAATTGGCTTTCAGCATTCACAAGCACAGCAAACATTCTTTTTTCTGTTGTTGTTGTTTTTTTTTTTTTGCGATATAGACCACAAGCGCAACGCAAACGATAGCCTCCGAACATCATAATACAATGACAGACCTTGCGCGCGAGCGTTGACAAATCAAGAAAATGTACAAAAAGTTACAAGCGTGGGTGTATGTAGGGTAAAAAAAAAAATGAAACAAGGTACAATGCTATGTAAATCATCCAATTTTCAAAAAGGAGAACAAAAAGTTACAAACGCCGCAAAATGAATAATTAGAAGTAAAAAGTCACAAATTTTGCCAACTTCACTATGTTGGTGTTTTCCCCTCAAACTGAAGAGAACATGGGAAAGAGGAAAGAATGAAAAAAAAAAAACACATTTCTCACTGGGCATCGTGCTGAGAGTAGGTCAGCTTCAGCAGCTCATCGTTCAGGAAGGTGATGCTCTCCGAGAAGGTGATCAGCTGACTACCGTAGGGATCAATCTGGTGCACCATCGCCTCCACCTCCTCATCGGGCTTTGCTGGGTCCAACTCCCGCACAATCGCCGCGAACTCCGCGTTGCTCACGATGCCGTTGCGGTCGCCGTCGTGGCGGCGGAAAATGCCGACGTAGCGCTCCAAGAAGCGCTCGTGGCCGTCCAGCTGGAAGTCCAGCAGCAGCCGCACAAAGTCCTTGTACAGCAGCTGCGAGTAGACGGCGGTGGGGGACAGCTTCAGGTCCTCCTCGCGGTGTCGCTGCAGCTTTGGCAGCGACTGGCGGTACAGGTACTGATGGATGATGCTCGTGATGAGCGCGGCGTCGGCGGCGTTGTACATGTACTTCACAATCTCCTTCCACTCGTCCTCCGCGACGGTCCCGCTCATCGACTCCTGCAGCGCACGGTTCATCTCCACCGCACCACCGAGAGGGCGCTTGGTTTTGATCTGCAGCCGCAGCAGCTCCTTCACCGTCTCGCGGACGTGCTGCTGGACAAAGCGGAACTCCTCGTCGACTTCGTTGCGCAGAATTTTGCCGAAGACAGCGACGTCGTTGTCCTCGGCAGCGTAGCGGCGCACCGCCTGGACGATGGCGGTGGCCCACTCCAGAATAATCTCCCGCAGCCCGTACTTCTGGTTGAGAAAGGTGTACATGTGCTGCTCCATCGTCTCGCGCGGCAGCTGGTTCTGCCGGCACTTCTCGTCGTACTTCGTCTTGGAGGTGTAGATGCCTTCGATGAGCTCCTTCAGCTGCTTCAGGGACAGCACCTTCTTGTAGGCTGTCTTGCGGCTCTGCGACTCGGAGGGCGGCCGCTGCGAGCGCCGTGCAGCCGGGGCGGGGGGCAGCGGCTGCGGAGACGCGCCGGGGGCAGCAGCGGCCTCCGTTCCAGCGCTGGGGCGGCTACGGTCGAGCGGGGTGGAGGCCGTCATCGCCGGGGATGACGCCTTCAACTGCGACGGCCGCTCCTCCACCGCCGGTTCGCTGCGCCGCTCCTGCTGCCCCGCTGTGGCGGTGGTGCTCAGCCGCCGTGCCTCATTGCTCGGGGGAAGGTGCTGCATGAGGGACTGAATGTCCGCCATGGCGTCCTGCATGTCCCGCTTCATGTGGCTCAGCCGCGCATCGCGGTCCCGCAGCGCGCGGCGCCAGTGCATGTCGTACTGGTCCATCATGGCGGATTCGTACCGCAGCAACGCCTGCAGCTGCCGCCCGAGCCCGTCATGGCCGTCTTTGAAGGCGTTGCGAATCACGTTGCCCACGCAGAACTCGTAGAGGAGTCGTCGCGCCTTCAGCACCTCGCCCTCCTGCGCAAAGACGTCCTCCTCAGCAGCGGTGAGACACGTGACGTGCTGCACCACGCGGCTCATGTAGTCAAAGAACTCCTGCGTCGTCAGGGCATCCTGGCGGCTGACATCGGCGAAGAGGTCCTCGATGCCCTCGGAGTCCCGCGAGTTCCAGTAGGCAAAGTCTTCCGGCTCCCGTGCGGCCGACGCAGAGGGGGAGCCAGTAGGAGCAGCAGCAGCAGCAGCAGCAGTGACGTCGTTATCCGTCACGTCGGTGAGCGCTGTTCCGTTGAGAGACGTCAGCGCGGGCAGCCGCAGAATAAGTTGTTCCTCCTCGGCGGGGATGGGCAGCGTCACGGCGAGCGCCTTCAGCTGGGGTAGGGAGAGGAGACCGTCGAGGATGTGGTGCAGCCCCCAGATGGGGTTGTCGCTCAGATTCAGCTCCTCCACGTGTGCCAGGGCGGCGAGGTCCATCGGCAGCTCCCGCAGCTCGTTGTTGGACAGGTCAAGGCGGCGCAGAGCCGGCATCTGCGACAGAAGAGGGACGAGGCTGTCGAGGGAGCTGAGCTGCATGTTGGCCAACGACAGCGACTCCTCCTCAAAGTGATCGCGGATCACATTCTCGGCTTTAAACGACGACATCGGGTAGCAGTGAAAGGCTCCGGAAGTGCGCGTGTGTCTATTTGAGTTAAAGCTTGGTGGCGAGATCAAAGTCACTAAGTACTCTCACAGCAAACGCGTAAAACTCTATAGTGGAAGAAAAGGTTTCAGCTGCTTTGAAGAAAACTCAAGCAACCTATCGTTGGGAAAAAAAGCGCACAGCGTTTTCTGCTTTAAAGAGAGATGAATTGTGCAGCCTCAGCTAATTAACTTGGCAACTACTGCGGAAAAGTGTGTCGGACAAAAAGGGGGAAAAAAACCGAAATGGATCTTTTGGATTGAACTCGCTGTACGCTACTCACGTAAAGTCGTCAACTTTTCAGCACCTATTTTGAATACAGTGACGCAGCTAAGTGAAGCTAAAAAAACAAGCCATACTTCCAAATGCGGCTCTTACATTTTCTATGTGTACTTACGCCCTACGACTAAGCCCTGCTGCTGTGTTGAAGACGATCAAAACGTTTACTGCCACTTGCTTTGCTAGTTGGATCTTTCTTTTTTTCGTTTTTTTTTTTTTACCACACACACTTTTGAATCATCCAAGACGATGAATAGAAAAAAAAGAAGACAAAGAGAAGATTCGAAACAATCTACACGCTTCTCGAAAAACAGCCAGATAGAAGCACCGAGACGACGTCCAACAGGCCATGCCAACACAAACAAAACCGCCGAAAAAGCAGAGAAAAGTTAAAACGCGCTCCTTCACAGAGAAAAAGAAGTATCATTTTTTTATATATAAGGCGTGGAATAAATCTTGACAACAACAAGCATCACCTCCACCCATCACCACACTTTAGCTGGCGGCCTCGCCGGTGCTGTCCGCTGGAGGACTCGCGCTATCGTCGGCTGCCGTACCCACCCGCGGCGGCTCCTTCGCCACGTAAAAGTACAGCGGCACCAGCGACTGGGTGGTGATGTGCTGCCGGCAAAACGGGCACACCGCCTCCTGCGGGTTCGACTGAATCCACTCCGCGATGCAGCGCCAGCAGAAGATGTGCCCGCAGTTCGTCGCCGTCGGGCATTTGCGGTTGCTGAGGCACAACATACACTTGCCCGATTGCGCGTTCTCGGCGTCGTCGTCGCTGCTCGAGGTAAGTGCGGCAGCCTCCGCCGTGCGTTTCGCCTCCCGTGACTTGCGGTTCTTGCTGTAACGCCACAGCCGCACCACCAGCTCGACCAATATGACAAGACCCAGCGTGAGGTACGACCCGGGGGCACCGTCGCTGTCCTGCAGGCGCTGCGAGGGCTTCAGGCTCAGGAAGCGCATGCTGACGAGGCGGTGCGGCAGCGAGCCGTAACGCTCAAATAGAAAGAGTGCGCACAACACCACCTTGTTCACGATCACCTCCACGTCGTGCGCTGCCATGTCAGGAAAGAAACGCCTCGCCGCGAGGAACACCGCCGTCGGCTCGAAGAGCTGCAGCACGGCGAGAATGAAAACGCGTGCGGGGCCGACCGTCTGCCACGGATGCGCCTTCGTCACCGGCAGCAGGTCGCAGAACTCCTGCCCGAGTGTCTGCACCCGCGACATGGAGAAGAGGGTGTAGAGGGAGCGGGCGACGGCGGGGATGTGGACGTCGTAGCGGTTCGTCACCTGTGCACCGAAGATGTTGATCATGAGCTCCGTGATGGGCCGCACCACCTGCGTGTCGGTGATGTGATCATCCTTGTAGCAGGAGCGCAAGATGAAAGGCGCGGTGGCGGTCTGCATTATGGGTGCGTCAACGTCAGTGCGTCTGCAATTGTCAAGTATACACAAAGGAAGATTGAGAAAAAAAAAAAACAAGTTTTTTCCTTCTCTTTTGGGGGGGGCAAATCACAGAAGGAAAGTAGCTAGAAGAGTGTTTTGGCAAAAATGCAAATACTTCCAAATTCCTTCTCAAATGCAATGCTGTCCTAAGGTATGATTGTTCGATCGTGCGCTATCCTCTTCAGCCGAGAAAAAAAAAAAGGTTGATAATGCAGCTCGCGGTAAGGAGTCGCCAATAATAGAAAAAAAAAGTGTTTAACAGCAGTGCCTGAGTACTATTAAATCTTCGTTTCCCCAAAAATAGAATCAACAATACACAAGGACAAGAGAAAGGGAAAGAGAGATGGAGCGATAGTGCAATGCATAGCAGAAGACATAAACAGTGAATATCTTCGCACTCACCGCAACGACTTGATGCATGCCAATTCACTGAACAAAAAGCAATGTTTGACGCATGCTTTCGTGCTTTCAAGTATATGAACACTGGTAAAAAAAAATTAAGAATGGAAGGTACCGCACTCTGTAATGCAAACCACCCACGCCGTCAACAAACGAGCCGCGCGCAGAGAGAGAGGTGCCATGTTGTTGGCAATGGAACTTAGGTACGCTCATTCAACTGTTGTGTTTGATTTCTTCCTCCCCAAGAAAAAGAAACCCTGAAGCATGTGAAACACGCGTTTCCGCTTTTGGTCAATGCGCTTTATAAAACAATCATGTTGCTTCGCTTTCTCTTGTTTTTTTTTTGTTTTTGTTTGAGGTGCGTGTAGCGTACACGCGTCAGCAGTCTGTGCAACCGCACAGCACGTCAACCGAATAAACTGCAAAGAAAGTATATAGCCCTAACGAACAAAATAGAATACAATATTTTTTTTGTCAACACTCCAAAACAGGCTTACCCACCTGCATACATCAGCACGCTCGTCACACGCTGGCGTCGCCCCCCACCACACAGCTGCTCTCCGTGCAGCCGGCGTCGTGTGTCAGTGGGGAGGCCACCGCAGAGCCGGCAACATCGTCGTCGTTAACGGACTCGCCGCCGTCCACCACGACCACCTCCGTGTGCATGTGTTCTCTGTCCTCCTCGTTGCACCCGGTCAGCACCACCCACACATTGGCCATGATGCTGCCGTAGGTGAAGACGTTCTCTGGCAGCTCCTTCGCCACATCACCAGAGGTGAGGTTCTGCGTGATGAGGTAGGTGTGGTGCAGCGCCAGGGACACCGACAGGAAGCCGAAGACGAAACAAAGCAGAATAAGAATTAATTCAATGCAGTACGTGTCGATGAGCGCGGACGTGAACCCGCTTGGCCCCTCCATCAAGTCAGCGTTCGCTTTCCCAAATCGGAGGGATCGCTGCACGAGGCTCTGTATCCCCCCAATGAAAGCCGTCACCAGCGTGATGGACAAAAGCCACACGAGGGCGAAATACGAGCGGTAGTTCTTCGCCCCCACGCAGGTGCCCGTCCACGGGCAGTGGTGATCGCGGCGCGTGATGCACGCGTCGCAGTAGCGGCAGTGCACGCCGCGGTAGGGTCGATAGATGTTGCAGCTGTAACACCACTTCACCTCGACGCGTGTGCGGTGCGAGATACCGTCGCTGTCGACGTACGTACGTTCCCGCCACACCGGCTCGTGCCCGCGATCATCGGGCGACGGCGGGGGGTCGCAGCGCGGTTTAATGCCCGGGTCCGACAGCCCGCACGTGAGCAGCGAGACGATGGAGGCAACGGCGGCGACGGCAACGATAACGCGCGCCGCTGCGATCTCGTTTGTGTACAAGACGAAGAGCAGCGAGCCGGCGGCGATGAGCACCACGCTGACGACCATGATGCGCCAGTCCGGACCTACAAAGATGCGGCCATTGAGGAAGATGTAGAAGTTGCCGCGGCGCTCATGACGGGTAAGCGACGACCACCACATTCACACGCCTCGGCACACGTACCAACACAGCTAAACACACGACCAGCAACTATGATGCCCTACTATAATTAATACGGATTAAGAGGGCCGAAAAAAAAAAAGAACCTCTTCTTTGCTTTCCAAAGAAAAAAGCAAAAAAAAAAAAGGACAAAAGGAAGCTATAGAAATAATCACCAAGAAGTTGTGAGCTACACTGCGGGGATAAGCAAAATGCGGACTTTTCGTATTTGGTGGCGCATAAAACTCGCACAGGACTGCACCCTACCGTGTAACAGACAAAAAAAAAAAAGATGGATATTGAGGCGCTCGAAATTGGCGCGCAGCCTTTGCAAAAGGGAAAAAACACCTAATCATTCAAATGGAAGTAAACTTCCAATCTGCACCCAAGTCAATTGATTGGTATGTGAATGTATCCTTTTTTTTTCTTCTGAACGACCACAGAAGGAACGCATGAAAGGAAACAACCAAGGCAGAATCGGCAAAGCACTTTATCAGCACAAGGCTAAATGAAAGGGTGAGCGACGAAAACGTTGAAGGTGTGGAAAAAAAAATGTAAATGAAGTATTGAGAGAGAGGAGCGAAAAGGGGAAAAATTACATTGCAAGCTGATGAAAGAAAAGGCATAGTTACAAACTCTTAGCAAATTTTTGTTTCTCGAAAAGACATTAGAGCACAACTTACTAAGAGCTTCACCAACATTTTTAGTTTTTTATCGAGAAGAAGGTCTTCTTCCATTTCTGCTGCGGATTGCTGAAAAGCAACCCTGAACAAACGAATTGTTTTTCAAACACTTACTGGCTTATCAAAACACTGATATCTACTGCTGTTTCACAGCGACGTTGTTTGCGTGGAAACGCTCCTCATTCTGAGAGCTGCTCTTTCCCTTTCTACTCTAAAATTTTGTTTTCCTCAGTTGCGGCACACTCTGCGCGCCGGCTGACTGTCAACAACGCTGGCAAACGGTCAGCCTGCGGAAAAAAGAGACGACTGTGAAACATTAAGTAAATGTGAGCAATGAATTAAGTTCTGACCAACAAGCTTTCCGACGTCGCTACAAACACAAGAATAAGAGAGGAAAAACTACTAATCTGTGAAAAACTTTCGTCAACGTCCACGACGACAACAAATAAATAAATAAATAACACTCAACAACAGCCAAATACGCAACACAAGTACCCTCCTACGGTTAAAACCTATTCCAAACTTCCCCTTCTTCCGTAGGTCCACTACGCAGCCACCGCCGTCTTTGGCTCCGCATCCTGGATGTTGAAGTGCTTGCAGAAGTGCTCCCCCATGTGGTCCACACGCTGCCAGTGCAGCGGGTACACATTTCGCACTGTGAAGCCGTACTTGACAAGACTTGCCTCAATGTTCACAATCTGATTCAGCGTCCACGGAATGCAGATCACGTGGCGCTCCTGCTGCGCGGAGCCCGTCAGCGTCTCCCCTACCTCCTCGATAACTTGGCGGAGGCGGCCCCACCCGATGCGCGCCTCGCCCTTCGTGGCGGACAGCTCCGTCGGGTTGTAGATGCACCGCAGTTCGTACGGGATGACAGCCTGCATCAGGAAGGCACGCCAGCCCACCTCGGCGCCGCCCGGGTAAAGAATGGGCGGCTCGGCGGCAGACGTGCGGAGAATGTCAAGAAAGCGGTGGTGCACCCCGAGGACGGGAAACGTGTTCTCCTTCAAGGGAAAGAACATCGCGGGGGCGAGCTTGTCGATCTTGCCAAAGGTCACCCCCTCCAGCACGACGCTGTCGCACACCGCAGCCACCTCGCCGACCTGCTCAAAATACGTGCGCTCCCCCATCTGCGGGCACGGAATCGCGAAGACGGTGACGTTGCGGTCCGCCATCGCGAGCTCCACCATGTTAACAATGTAGCTCACATCTCCCGTCTTGTCCACGTGCTGCACGCACGGCGGGGGCAGAATACCGGCGTACGCGGGCGGCACCTCCGACACGGTGTGCTGCAGCGTCACATCGCGGAAAAAGTCGAGCACCTCTCGCCGCCCGTAGTGGCAGTAGTAGGTCAGGTACCAATAGACAAAGTTGTCCGTGTGGAGGGAGGCGTAGACGAGCAGCGCCAGGCAGATCGCCGCGACGACGCCGAGCCGGAACATCCGCTGGTACACGGTGGCCACGTGAAAGTTCATCAGCACCTCCCTCTCAAACTTCTCCCGCTCCACCATGCCGTCCAGCTTCCGCTGCGCGGCCGATGGGTGCGCTTTGCCGGTCGCCGCACGAGATGAGCTGCCGATGCCACCGCTGCTGCTACTGGTGCTGCTCGAGGCGGATGCGTTCGAGGCACCGCTGTTGGCGTGTGCACTGGCGCTGCCCGCGGTGGCGTTTCTTTTGGATGTCGGCGTCTTGACCGCCTTCTCCAGCCACTCGCTGATGGCGCGGTACTCCTCCTCGACGTTGCGGTTGTACAGCCACAGCCTGCGCCCGTAGTAGCCCCGCACACCACTGATGAGACGAACCAGCAGGACGTGCCGAATGATGGGCAGCTGCGTCCACGGCGCGCCGGGCATGGCTTCATAGCCGTCCAAAATCTTCGTGATCTCGCGCTGCGGAATGTACTTTTTGTGCTTGTACTGCTTTGCGACGGAGTAGCACTGCGCGTAGAGCACCTGGCTCGCCTTGTCAAAGCGCAGCCGCTTCGGAAAGGACTGCCGATAAATCTCCACCAGCGTGCTCATTGTGAATTTACCCAAATAGAAAGAAGGAAGTACGATGCCACCTCAGCGTTAGAAAAGGCGACTTTACACCTTTCGTTTCAGCTTCAACAGTGATGAACGCAGGATAGAAGATTCACCCACCTCTTAAAGAAAGAGGATGCCAAAAGAAGCAGCTCTCAACTGGAAAATTGTTAAAGAAAAGAAAAAGGGAGAGAGAAACATGTTTATTTAAGCAGATTTCATTTGGCAGATATGAAAGCCCTGTTCACATATTTGGAACCAGTAATAACGTTGTATTGATGTTGCCGTTTTTCCATGATGTCTTCGTTGCCAACTAGCAAACAAAACTAACGGACAAGTCAAGCTCACATGCACAAAACTACTAGACAAAATGTTTTTTTTATTATTATTATTGTTCTTTATTGATTAATCCGATGCGACAGCAGAGAACGGTGGAACAAAACAAAATGCCATACTCAACTACAAAAGTAAAACTACTGTGAGCCCTGCCGTCTGCAGGATCCTCTGTGGAAAAAAAAAATCTTTTGATATCTCCCATTATCTCTCATCGTTACATGATGCTGCGTTTGCGGGAACGGGGGCCGTAGTTGCCCGGCTCATCGCCCATCAGCAGCGGACTTGGCATGGGCAGCTCGTGTGCCGACTTTAGCTGCGCGTCTTTGTTGACAAACTCGCCTGTCTTCGGATCAAAGCCCTCCGGCAGCTCGTACGGATCTCTAAAGTTCGCCCGCACCTCCTTCGCCTTCGCGGTGTAGAAGCTGATGAGGAAGAACGCAGGGGTGAAGAGGGCAGCTGCAAAGAGAATCAGCGCGAACTTGTTCTTTTTGAGCGACTCTCGCACGTGCCGCTGCGCCAGCGTGGACTCGGCGTCTGCCACAACCTCGCGTACCTCCTTCTCCGCCAGTTTGCGCTGACGATCCATGAGTACTAGTGGGAGTCAATTACGAGTGTACAGGCAATAATAATCGCCAATTTTTGTGCTGTTGGAAGCAAAGGAATGCAAATTAAGTAGTAAAGCACGCACACAGCTGTGCGCACTGTTCACAAACGGAAGCTGATTGAATGAGCAAGAATATACAGCCGAGCGCAAAAAAAAAAAAAAAGCAAGAATAAAGAGGGCTTTTTTTACAATTAAGGCGAACGCATGCATTCCAAGCAAAGAACAATACTGAAACTTTTCAATGAGCTCCAAGTCTTCGCCCGACAAAGAACTGCATTACACAGTTTCTATTGTTTGAAAGTGCACAGAACAGGAAGGTTGCTGCCACCAAAAAAAAAAAAAGGTGCACATCTCAACGAAGAGAAACGCCAGTGCTCGAAAAGCAAGTAAAAACTCCTGCTATGGCGGTTACTGAACACCCGTTCTCATCGTTCCTTTCACATCCTGCACCCGGTTTTTCGTTTCACGAAGAAGACGTAAAGGCACACTTACAAAACCGCTATTCATCATTATATTTTTTATTGTTTTTTGCTGTGTTAATAAGTTTTGTGGACAAGCATCAGCACATCAGTTCTTCTTCGCTTTTCCGTCTCATCCTTTGCCTCATTTCATTTCCACTGAATCACTAAGCGGAGAGAAAAATGGAAAAGAGAAAACGAGAAGAGTTTGATGTGCAAGCGTGAAAATAATGTAAGAAATGAACGGAAACGAATCACTGGTGTTGCAAAGGACAACACGAAAAAAGACAACAACTCATCATCAACTAGAAAAAAAAGAACAACAAAAATGCATGTAACTACGTCAAATAGACAAACATATGTGTGAGCTAGAATCATCAGCAACAGCAAAAAAAAAAAAAAAACAACGCAACCGCGCTTGCGTGAACAACACAGGGAATGGAAAGAACTCTCACATTCATGAAAACAAGAACCATTTGAAACGATCGTCATAATAGCAAAAGAAAGAGAGGGGAAAAAAGGCAAAGCTCCATTGGCTGATTACTATTCCTCCCTCCTTTTCTTTACTGGATGGAGCGGCGCTCTTGCGGCTGGCGGTACTGCTGGATCTCCCCCTCGTTCTCCTCGCCGCTAATGTTGTAGCGCTTCAGTCCGAGCCACTCCGTCCACGTGTTCTTGCGCTGCGTCATGTAGAGCTCGTAATCCTTCTCGTTGCGGCGCTGCCAGATCGACCGCGAGGCCCGCTCCAGCCATTCGTTGCCGACGACGTACTCGACGTACAAGGGGCCGAGGTAGGTGGGGCCGACAATGAAGAAGAGCATCGCCAGCGTAAACCACAGACTCACCCGCTTGGCAGAGCGCAGACCCGCACGCTGCACGTTTTTGGCCCCCATCTTCTGCTTCGGATGGAAAAAGTTCTCGTGGCCCTGCGCGTTGGAGGCCGAGTTGTAGCCCTCCGCCCGCGGAGCGGTGCCTGGTGCCTTGTTGTCCATGGCTTCCCGAAGCTTTCACTGCGGCTGTTCTAGTAAGTATGTAAAGAGAAGAAAAGGGAGCAAAAAAAAAAAAAAGAGGCGATTAAGGTAAGCCTGTGGTACTTTAGCACTCCAAAAATGAGCTTCTTCTTTTTTTCTAGTGGTTTGTCGTAGTTTGTATGCACACCGCAAACATATTCAAAAGCATCGTTGACATTCGTTCAAAAGAAAGAACGTGAAGGGGGGGGGAAGAACAGATCGCATTGTAATCTGAGAGAGGCATTGAAAAGCAAAGGAAAGCGGTGGTAGAGCTTTCGTGACAACCTTTTTCACTAGCAATGTGACACGCATTAATTTTTGACGGCTTCGAGCGAGATGCGCATGTATGTGTCACTGCAGAAATTGTGGAAGGCCAAAATAAGTTAAATTTGCTTTTTATCATTAAAAAAAAAAAATAGATAGTCTAAAAGTAAACAGCAGAAGTTCAAGCAGGAGAAAACAAAATAAATAAATAAAACAATTTTTCTGTGTTCACAGTAGGCGTCGTACACGGCGCCGCTGCAAAAGCAAGCGACTCAGCCACGACACCACGCAGCTGAGCGCGAAAATGAAGAACCACTCTTTTGGACTGCACTGCGTGTTCGCACACACCCATCGAGTAAATGGAGACGCGCCGTCCTGCCACCACACAAGCGATACGTACGGACACTGATGTGACAAAACTCCATCTCGCGCATGGTCGAAAGGTGGCCACTGACAGGTTCCATGTGCAGCGAAGAGGAGGCGACAGCGCTCCTGTGAAGTTCCCGTCCAATACGACCACGGGAATCGCACCTTTCGCGACTCGCACACGACCACAGCGCCTGAGCCTGCTGTACCACGTGTGGTTAACGCGTGGTAATCGGTGCCGCTCTTGTCGAACGTCGGTCCGATAGCCCGGCTCCAAACTTTGTGCAGCGGGTCCACACTCCACTTCGCGCCTCCAAAGCGGTGCTGCAGTCGGGCGGAGCTCCTGTACTGCTGCAGCCCACACGGCGTCCACGTTGCGGTGTGCAGCCCCTCTGCGGAGCGCAACACCGCACCCTCCACCCGCACCTCCAGCACCACGGACGTGTACAAAGCGGAGAAGGGGACGTCGAGGTGAGGTCGCTCCAGGCGGCAGCGCAGATACACCATCCGCTGGGACAACCCAAGGTCGCCATCGGCGTCCTGCGGTACCTCTGTGGTGAGCTCCAGCAGCACCCGTGTCTGCTGCGATGTCCCCGTCTGCTCTGTGAGGTAAAAAGTGGAACTCTGGTGGAGTGTATCTCGAATAATGAAACCGGTCAGGGTGTCCAGCAGGCATCCCGCCTGGAACTGGTGTCGCTCGTCATCGTTGTCCGCCAGCGATGGCCATGGCGCGTCAACCTCCGCAACGGGAGGCAGGACACCAGTCCGCACCGCTTCACCGATGCTCACGCGAAACATGTGCGTGCGCTGACTCGACTGAACCAAATACAGCGCGGTGTTGCTGTCCGACACGACGTGGACAGAGTGTGGTGGGGAGCTGCCGTGTATGGTGACCAGCAAACGGCTCTTGATGTATGCCAGCTGGTTTCTGCGCCACTGGAAGATGCTCTCTCGCAGCGACAAGATTGGCGTGGCGCTGCACGCGTAGAACAAGTGATGCGCGTTCTCTGCCTCCTCTGTCAGGACGGTGACACTGCTCAACAGCACCGTCGCTTCTCCGTGTGGAGAGCAGGGGAGGCTGACAGTGCACCGCGCAAGAAGGGGGAAGGGGCCTGCCAGTGTTTGAGATGCCTGCTGCAGTGGCCCATTTCTGAAAACACGCACCCACATGCGTACGCTGTGTGCAACTCCGGCGTCGGTGTTCTGTTCCCAGTATATGGGGGAAACCCTGCTGTTGTGCAGTGCGGCAGCAGTTGTGTGCGTGGGAACGAGCAGTTTGCGGCGCGGCCTATTGTTCCCAAGCTGGATGTGTTCGTAAGACGCAAAAAAGAAGTCGCAAAAAGAGTTCTCTGGTTCGGAAAGGTTCTGCGGAAGTGATGTTGTGTTGGCAATACCCGCCATCGTTGCAGCACACACACACACACACACACACACACACACACAACTAACGTAGGGAAGAAGAATGTCTTTAGAGGACGAAGACGATAAGAAAAAACAAGTCGATCGAAGACGTGCCGGTAATCAAGGAAAGTAGGAGGGAGATGAAAACTAGATTGCTTTATTCTTTCTCTGTCTAAAGCACAGACAAATTGAAATGAGACCATTCCAGAAGCAAGCTATAAAAGCCGAAAGTAACCCATCAGCCGGATGAGCACTCAAGAAGCCAGTTTCTCAGCGCTGTGTACCGGGTTGTAAAGGAGAAAGAATGACAAGCTTTAAGAGGTGCACCGCAAGTATCTTGTTTCGTATGCACACTTCTCTATAATGAATAGCGAGGTAAAAAGCAAATGACCACAAAAAATCTCTATAAAAGCAAGACGGAAGACAGGTGAGAGAAAACACGCTGCCCTTTTTGGTCTTCAAAAGCAGCACCTGAACCAATAAAGAAGAAAAGGTTGAAGTGCTTCGCCATTCGCAACCTCAATCTATCTTTTTTTTTTCTACTCCTCTTATAGTTCTTTCTTTTATCGCTTCAAGTGCTTCTGCAGAACGCGGTCGCAGCAGGACGGCTCGGGGCAGTACCAGGACGTGGTGGACAGCGTCACATATGCCCGCAGCGCGTGGTCTGCAATCCCCACGCAGTGGGCGTGATACCAGCGGTAGCAACCGGCACACCGCACCACATCCCCATCGTAGCCCTCCGTGGAGGTCGGACAGCACTTGAAGGTGCCGAGCGGGAACACGCGGGGACGGTCGCCGTGCTGGGCGGCGCAGCCTGCACAGACGTAGAGGCCGTCCTTGGGCACGCGGCTTGTGGTGGACGCCTGCGCGCAGAAGCTGCACAGCGTCCCCTGCGACGCACCGCTGAAAGGCAGGGAAGGGGAAGACGAGGAGGCTACGGTGCTGCCGCGGTGCGCTGCCGCTGGCGATGTCGTGGTGATCTCCTCCACCGCCTCCTCCAGCAGGCCGTCAATGCTGCGCGCCTCGTGGCGAAACGGCGACATCACGCCAAGCGCTGGGTCCATGGCGTCTTTTAAGTGCGTAAACTCGAATATGAAACGGAGAACTATGAAAAAAGAGGGGGAGGAACGCACCTTTGATGCTGCGAAGTAGGAGCAGCTCTGCGGAAGTGGAAAAGCAAATGGTGTATGCGTGAGTGAGTGTTTGACTTTGAAAGGTGCGTAGTGGAAAGAATTTATTGATGTCAGCAAGGAGGGGTGGGGAGAACAAGTTGAACAAACGCTTATCGAGCGACGACACGCCGAGGAGCCCACACGATTCGTTGCCGGGAGTGAGAGGACATACATGCACTCTACGTAAGCGCAGCGTGACTAGCTTTCTACTCACCGGCTTTGCGCGTCGGAAAGCTGGCTCGAAATGCCTCAGAGTTGCTTACGCGTAAGCCGACACGCACTCAAGCAAGGCGTGACAACTGGACAGTGGAAACAACAACAAAAAATGCATGTATCACTCAGCCGCTGTTATCGGTAAAAAAAAGGTTTAAAGTAATTATAATAGCACCTTTTGAAGAAAAAGAGAGAAAAAGGTAACAGGTGCCTTTGCACTGCGTGACACTGCATCACTTGATGCAAAGGGCACCTAGGAAGCAAGCTTAGACCACCGTACCTCAGAATACGTCTCCTTTGCGTGTGCGCGTGAGTCGCCTTCACACCTACGCTGAGTTCACGCAATTGGCCGCTTCGACACCACTCGATCCAAAAACAGACTGCCGCTCTTGCTCCGCCCGTTGCACCAATCAGTTTTATGCGGGTGCGCAGCTGTGCACGGCCTGCCCGCACTTCATGCAGCGGAAGGACCCAGAGGACTGGCTGTCCAGCAGGCGGCTCTTGATGCAGTAGTAGCAGTAGCGGTGTCCGCAGTTGGAGCGCTGACCCACCGTCGGCAGCTCGTGACACGCACAGCACACGTTCTCGTTGGTCGAGGAGGAGCCGGCTGCCGAGGTGACGGAGCGGAGGCTGTGCATGAGGCGGCTAAAGTAGCGACCAACGCTCAGCACACTCAGCAGCGACATCCACGTGCGCCACCACACGTGCTGGTTCATGTAAAGCAGGTTGGTGAAGCGCATCATGCGCTGGCTGCCGTAGACGAGGCGCAGCGAGAGGAGGCGCTCCGCCAGGGTGCGGTACTGCCCCGTCACGAGGAAGTTGAAGGTGTTGACAAGGGACAGGACCGACCAGGCGATGACCGTGTAGCGAAATGCCTTGGCGAAGCGGTGCCGCGTGCTCGTCGGGGCCTCGCGCTCCCACCCGTCCTCCAGCATCTTTCGCTGCAGCTTGCGCGTGATGTAGGGCATGATGATCGTCATGATGGCGTGCACGACGAGCAGACGGCGTGAGGGGGCGAGACTGGGCAGCAGCGACTTGGTGTTCTGCAGACCCAGCAGCCGCGCCCGCTCCTCGTCACGCACGACAAGGTTCTGCAGGCGGTCACCAATGGACTGCCCCAGACGCAGCACGGAGAGACGATAGAGGAGGGCATCTAACAGCAGCGCAAGCTCCTCCTGATAGGCAAAGCGGAAGTGCTGGAGCGGGGGAATGTCAAAGATTTGGAAGAGGGCCATGCGCAGCACCTCCACCAGCTCCTGCTGCGAGGCCAGCGCATCCAGTTGAAACACGCGCAGCACGTGGTCCTTGGGAAAGATAGAGAACGCGTTCGAAGTGGGTAGCAGGGCCTGCTGCTTCGACACCGTGTCCACGGTGTACTGCGCGTCCACCGCATCACCAATCCACGCCATTGCGGGCTGCACTAAAGAAAATAAAAACGAGAAGCGAAAAGGGAAAAGCGAGCTGAGGTGATGCTCAATGCGACAGATAATTAATAGACAAAACAGAGCTCACACAGATATAATACACACGCACACAGGCACACAACACCACAGAGAAAAAAAATGTAGAAAGGCGAGCACAAAAAAAACTTAAGTGCGTGAGCGCAGAGTATAAGATATACAACTAAATTTGTTGCGGAAGCACTCAATGGTTGGAGCCTTTTTTTAATGACGGAAAGAAGAAGATTGGAAAGAAGATGAAAGAAAAGTGAAGAAGATGAAATGTAACACAAGAATGTATTCAGCTTTTGCACGATTCTCTGTGAATGTTACTAGCTAAAAGTCCTCTTTGAAAAAAAAAAAAACAGAGAAAAAAAGCACACTAGGAGCGAGGGGGGAACACAACTTGTTCACATCAAACAAAGAAAGCGTTTGAGCTCGTAAACTGGAGAGCAGCGGAAGACGTAAAGATCGACGACGTTGGTCAGATCTCACAAGTGCAACAGATGCGGTGCCACGAGACGTTTTTTTGCATTTATAAATTGCATAATGTACCACAGTAAGATTGTGCACGTTCTATGTACTCTAAACCAGCGGAAAGAAATAAGAAAAAGAGAACAGGGTATTTCACAAAAACCGCCTGTAAAATCGCAACAACGCATTCGCGAGGTGCTTCCAACTCACCCAACCACCATGCCAAAGACCAAACGCGAAAAGCAATCACTCTGCCTTCGAAAAGCCCAACTGTACCTTATCTCCCCTTCATTCGAAACTGTAAAAATCTATCCGTGAAAAAAAAAACTGTGACTAGCGGTAAGTTGCGGATTGTTGCATGTACTCTGAGATCAGCGCCAACGGCTTGTTGCGGTTCGCGAGGCCCTGGTCCACCTCAAACTCCAGCCGCTCCGCCTCCCGCATGCACTTCGCGTCGATTTCGCTGGTCCAGCGGGACTCCTCGGCGCGCAGCTCCTCGAGGGTCTGCTGCAGCTCAATGTCCATGCAGGCGATGCGCTCGTTGATGGCCTGGTTGCTCGCCTTGACCTTCTTTAAATCCTCGTTGAGCTGCTCCACGGCCTCGGCGGTCTTGTCCTGCGCCGCCACCACCAGGCCGTCCACCTTCGACAGGTCCTCCACCATGGACTGATGCCACGCCGTGCGATTCTCGCGTGCGGTGCGGCGGGTGTCGTCGACGCGGGCTTGGATGTGCGCCATGATGTCGTTCAGCTCCGTCATCGCCCTCCCGCGCTGCACCTCCTTGCGAGCTTCGATGAGTCGACGCAGCTGCAGCAACATTGCCTGCGCCTCGTTCGCAGTCGCCGCCTGCTCCACCAGCGCATCCACCACGTGGAGAAGAGCCGCGATGGACGGCGGCGTCGCAGCAGCAGCAGCAGCAGTGTTCATCATCGCCGTCACGCTAGCAGGAGTCGACTCCACACGCGGCTTTTTGCGAGCCGCATCAGCGTCGTGGTCAGCCGCAGCGGTGGCGGCTGCACCGGCTGACGTGGAGTTCTCCGCCTGCGCCGCCGCCGCCGTGGCGGACTCGCGCGTCGTCGCGTCAGCCCCGCCGCTGCTCTTTGTGGCGGAGTCCGGCGAGCGTCGTGCCCTCTGCGTGAGTTGCTGCCGCTGCTCCTCCTTGCGAGACTGCAGCGCCTCGACAATCCACTGTCGCACCGCGGACTGCTTGAAGCGCGCGAGCTCGTCTTGCGTCATGTGGAAGGTGACGGTGTCCATGCCCGCAGTGTGGCTCAGCAGCACCTCCAGCTTCACGGGGAACTCCTCCAGCTTGACAATCACCCGCCCATCGCGGCCCAGCGTGATGCTGCGGATGATGCGATAGGGGATGGTGATGTTGTCGGCGTTGGCCGTCGTCACCATCACGATGACGTAGTTGGGCGTGAAGTACGCGTTGGTCGAGCTCGTCAGCGTCGTCTCGGCGGCCACCACCTCCTTCAGCGGGTAGCGCAGCACCTGCGCCCGACCGTCGTTGAGGTGTTCGATCAGCTGCGTCATGCGCGACAGCAGCGTGCCGTCGTTGGGCAGCGCCTGCAGCTCCTCCACGATCGCCTCCGGCAGCGACCCGCCGAGGTGCGCCAACACCTCCTTGTTCTGCCGCGAGACACGAAAGAGCATCTCCACGCACTGCAGCTGGAAAAAGACGTCGACGGAGGCGGCGCAGCAGTCCGCGACGAACTTCCACGAGGCGAGGCGCTGCTTGTTCTGCTTGGAGCCCTTCACCAGGTTAATGAGCGCCGTCGCGGTGCCGCGCTGGACGTGGAAGTGCCGCCGCGCCTCCTCAGCGCTCGCGTAGACCCGCTGCAGCAGCTTCGCAAAGCCCAGCATGAAGAGGGCCCCGCACCGATCCTTCAGGGCGGCGCCGTCGCACAGGCTGCTCAGGACCTGGATGAGCTCCACGGTGCCGGCGCTGTGCAGCGGCAGCGCCTCCTGCTCCACCACCACGCGAAACACGGCGTGCAGTGTCTGCAGGAGGGAGTCGTTGTGCGCCATCGTCCGCACGCCCTCCTCGAACGACTCTTCGCTGTGCGCCAGGCCCTCGGAGAGGAGCTTGAAGAGGGCACAGAAGGCGTTGCCGTCCTTGGCGGAGAGGGCCTCCTCGGCGCGGAGGAAGAGGTAGGAGCACTCGTAGAAAATGCTCTGCACCTCCACCTCATCCAGCGGCTCGGGGCGGCGCAGCACCGCGTCGACGGCGTCGGGGATGGCCGTCAGCGGCTGCTCGATGATGTCGTGCATGTTGATGCGATTCTTGGTCGGCTGGCGAGGCATGGCGGGCGAACAAGCAGGCGAAGAGGATGGAAAGAGACTAGCGTTGGTGTGCTATTATCTGACAAATCGTGCCCCCTTCGTGGGTGTGGTTGTGCCTGCTACCTCACTTGACGCGTGATGATCTGTAAATCTGGTTCTGCAAAGAGACGTGATGGTGCGGTGAGCCAGCTAGGTCAGGTGCAAACACGTGCACAAGGGCTTGCAACAGTGACCAAAGGACAGAAGGAAAAAAAAATTATACCAGGTGTCCCTCTCAAGAAAAAAGAAAAAAAAAACAGAGAATTATTTATGGAAAACGGTAGCAGAGTAAATGTGCAGGAAAAATAAAAGAAGAAGCGAAATGTCAGCCTGCGCGTCAAAAGCGAGTAGAAAAACTAGCGGGGTGGAAACGAAAGTCCGCTTTTTTTTTTTTGCTATGACAGTCATTTTAGTGTAGAGAAACAGGAAGGGGGAGAGAGAAAGAGGAAGAGGGTGGAAAAGAGACATTGAGGAACAGTAAAGCGGACAATAGCAAAAAAGTCGCTCATGAGAAGCCTGACACATAAATTGTTTTGAAAAGTGCGGTTGAAACCGAAAAGTAAAGTTTGGCCACGCCACCAATCTCATGCTTTCAGCGAAAACACACTTCAAAGTCTTCTCTTTAAAACCTAAGACAGGGAGCTCAAATTGAAAAAAAAAAACAGATGAGAACCGCAGCAGAGCGCATGCGACATCGAGTTCTGATGTCAGAAGAGGAAGACACGCGTGTTCAAGACGTTTTGAATGATGAAAAAAAAATGGCAGAAAATGTTGCGGTGCTAACCCGCGGAGGAAAAAAAAATGATGAAAAGACAAACGACACGTCACCCCAGACACGTTAAAAAGAAAAACTTGGGGACCATCATCTAGCAGCATTGAGGAAACAGAAATCACATTTTAAACCCATCAATCCCAAAGAAGTCTCTCACAGCCAATAAAAGCATCCCACACAGGAAAAAATAATAGACTCTTCCTTCGCTACAGTACTCAGCTCGAAGCTCGTCTGCGCACGTCTTGCGAATCAACTTCAACTCGCACCCGTGCACTCAGTAGGCAATCCGCTGGCAGCACAGGTCATTCGTCAGCGCCGCAAAGTTGCGCAGCGCCTCTCCTCTCGTCGACTTCGCCGCCCCGTCCATCGCGGCGCCAGGCGACGACCGCAGCACCAGCAACTTGCGCTCGTCATCAACGAAGCCGTTCAGCTGCCCATGCAGGATGGCGCTCATGCACAGCTGCTTGCACGGCTGCTCCTTCATCTGCAGGTGGCGGCTCAAGTCGGGTAGCAACACCGTCGCAAAGCTTCGCGTGTAGCTGAGCAGGTAGTTCATGCGCAGCCGGTACGCAGCCGGCTCCACGTACGGCTGGAAATCTCCGTCATGGGCGAAGCACGCCACATTCTCGGGATCATCTAACACGTGGAAAAACCCCGCAATGTCATTGGCGGAGAAGGCCTTCCACAGCGCGCGCACGGGACGCACAAACGGGTGCTCGGCGAGGGCGTCGTCTTGCGAGAAGATGTCGGCGGGCAGCATCGCCAGCATCGTGGCGAGCACCACGTACTTCACCACGACGTACTGCTGGGCATCGCCGCAATCCGCGTAGCAGCGCAGTGCCGCCGTGAAGGCGCGGTGGGCTGCAGCCCAGTCCCCATCGTGCAGAAACAAGTGTCCAGCCGACTCCATCACACCGCCCGTCATGCGGAGCTGCGGCAGCGCCCCCTGCACTCGCCCAATCGCGTTGTAGGTGTCGCGCAGCTCCGTGTAACGGTGCAGCTTCCGAAAGGCCTCGAGCTGCAGCGCGCGGATCTGGTACACGGCGCTGGCGTTGAGCTGCGCGACGGAGGCGTCGATGTGACTGCTGTGTCGCAGCGCCGCCTCCAAGTCCTCGAGGGCTTCCTTGCACTTGTTCTCTTCGAGGTAGAGGCCGGCGCGCTGGAGCAGCGTCGGGACGAGGACGTGGCGGAAGTGGTCGACGTTCGACGTGGCCACCTCGAGCGTGACCTGCAGCGCCCGCTCGCGCCACTGCCCCGGCACGCGTTTGCTTTCCTCGGAGAACTTGAGCATGGCCTTGGCGATGGCGGCGTCGTCGATGTCTGGGTGGGTGAAGTGGACCACGCGGTTGTAGTACTGCGTCATCTCCTCGTACTGCTTCGCCATGCGCGAGGCGCGGCTGAGCATCTTGAGTGCTTTGAAGGTCCACCGCCCGTGCTCTGCGTCCTCGTCGAGCACTTCCCGCAGGCACCGCAGACTCTCCTCCACGTTGTTCTGCATGTAGTTTTTGCCGTCGATGTACTTCACCTCGAGCGGGTCAACGTCGGCTACTTCGTCCGCGGCGTTGTCGTAGTAGTCATCGTAGCCCTCGTCGTAGTAGTAGTCATCGTCCATCTTTCTCTTTCGTCCGTTGTGCGGTGCGTGGTTGAGTGCGTAGGCGTCTGTGAGTGTATGTGTGAGTATGTGTTTGTGAGTGCAGCGCAGCCCGTGCTTTCTGTGCAGTAGGGGGGCTGCCGACTAGGTGTTCAATGTACACTATGGGTGTGGCAGAATCCAAAAGAATGAATACAAAAGGAAGGTGATGAAACGAAGAAGTGTTTGCGCGTGACGTACTTTCCAGCCGCTTTTCCTGTGATGGCAAACCAGTCATCTCTTTTTTTTTTTTTTTCGTTACTTTACGCTCCTGAGCTCGTCTGTAGCGATAAGAAGGCGCACCCCGAGAAAAGCACAGTTGTGAATCCACTTTTTGTGCGGGGTCTTCTACCTTCACCTTTTTCACGAGTATCCGCCAGAGCCGGAGAACGTTTTGATGCGCCTCTCCAAAGTAAACAGAAAAAGGCGGTGGGCAATACAAAAACAAAAAAAAATGATGCCCACGCTTTTTTGTTCACATTGAGACTTGTTTTAGGAGAGTGTCAAAAGGCACTCGCCGCTTCAGCGCGTTCTACTGTCAAAAACAGCTGCGGCTCCTTTCTTTACAAACTTGAAGTCCATGAAAGCATATCTAGGTTAGCAATTTGTACATCAAAAGACAGGGAGAAGGAATGAAACAGAAAAAAAGGAGGGCACTGCACCACAATACACATACGCTAGTAACACATTTGATTTAATACATTGGCTGACAACTCCAGGTGATTCTTTCGCACACTCCGCAGCCTTTACACACAACAATTGTCAAAAGGTCGCTCGCTCGTCGTGCTGGATTCAATTGTTGTAGACGCAACTCTCGTAGCTAGGAACCATGTACTTGATGTTGATGTACGCGTCCTCGCCGCCGTGCAGCTCCAGCAGTTGCAGCGTCTCGTTCACCAAGTCGCCGACATCGTCGCGGTTGCGCTGGCCGTAGTCCATGGCGTCGCTGCGGCTATGCTTCTTGTGCACGTTCTTGAAGAGGTTGAACACCGGCAGAATCTGGCGGAAGTACGGCACGAGCGCCTCGCCAATCAGGTCGCCGCTGACGACGAGCTGTTGGATGATGCGCAGGGTGGCGCAGATGATGTCGGGGTGGCGCGTGTTGAGGGCCGTCTTGATCGGGATGATGAGCTGCGGCACCGTGGGCAAGATCTTCGGCCCGCCACGCTCCAGCAGGTCGAGGCAGCCCTGACGCGCGAGGAACATGTACGGCTCCTCCGTCTCGCGGATGCCGTCGAAGAAGATGGGGAGGTAGTGGTGGTAGTCCAGCTTCTCGACCTCGACCTTCCAGTCAATCGAGGGCCGACCGCCGTGGCAGATGGCGAGGGGGAGGTCGCCGCGGTCGTACGCGCGGCGGAACTCGGTGGGCGGGATTGCACGCCTCTTGAAGGCACCGGCCTTTGGCGGCGCACTCTTGCCGCCGCCGTTGCCGGAGAAGGCGGCGTCCGGCGTGTCACGCGGGCGGCCCTTCCGCAGTGAGCTGCTCGCACCTCCGTAGCCACGCTTCGTGCCCGTGTATGGGAAGCGAACGCCGTTCACGGCCGGAGCCGGCTCCCCGGTGGCGCCGCTCGAGGCCTGCACCGGAGCCGCTTTCTTCCCTTTCTCGGTGCTGGCGGCTGCTCCGAATGGTCCGGCGCCGGCGGCCTTGTTGTACTTGCGCACCGCTGGGTCCTTCTTGGTGCCCTGGACGATAGGCTGAATCTCGTAGCTACTCATCTCGTTGACAGAAGTGCGAGAAGGTGAAACACAGTACTACTTCTATAACGCTGGTGCTATCTGTAATCTGTGGCTGATAATGACAACTACCTGTTCCGCGCAGCTTTACACTTTTGCGTGAGAAAAAACGGAGAGAAAATTACGAGCGGAGAGAGAGAGAGAGAGAGAAAGGAGAGAGGCAAGTTAATTAATTGCATTCTTTTTTTTTTTTTCGAAAGCGATGTATTGTTGTCAGCAGTTTTAAAGCTCATCAGTAGCTGAACAACGTCTCCCCCCCCCCCCCCCTTTTAGCCCAAGTGATGAACTGCACGGCGTCCTGTGCGCGTTCTGTCATTTCTTTCTCTCTTTCTTCCTTTCCGCCTGAGAAAACGTACTGTTTGCAGTGAAAGCTGACTGCGCAAAGTCTTCTTGGAAGAAAAAAAGTGAAATATCCATTCGGCAGGGAAGCTGCCAGCGCTGCACACAGAAAGTGGATGTACTGTCCCTTTACTTCCTTTCTCTCAGACGCTCTGAAGCCTGAAAACCACCACGTTTGTTGTTGTTTTTCGTTGGTGGTCTTGCTGTTGCTATTTAAGAAGTATATGTTACACGAGTTATTTAAATAAAGCTTTTTTTCCCCAGCTACACTTGAGTGGTTTCGCTGTTCTTCTTTTTTAATGATTGCAGCAAGCGACACTCAACTCAGCTTCAACAATGCACAGCTTCGCAACCTGAAAGCGTGACTCACCTAGCGGGCAAAAACGACGAACAGCAGCAACGTATCGCGTTGCACTTTGCGAACGAGGTGAAAAGGAAAGAGAAAACAAATCTGGCGTATTGCAGCTGCTATTCTGCGTCCTCCTCACCCTCCTCTTTCGGCTTCTCACCCATCAGCGCCGCTACGTCCGTACCTTTCGCCGCGAGCTGCTTCAGCTTCGTTTTGTGTTTGTTGCTGCGGATGTGCTCCTTGTACTGGTTGTCCGACTTGAACTGCTTCTTGCACGCGGGACAGTTGAAGGACGCTGCTGGCCCGTCGTCGTCCTTCGCCAGCATGGCAAAGCCAGCCGCGTGTGCGCCAACGCCGCAGTTGCCCTGCATCATCTCCTTTGTTTGCCGCTCCTTCTCGTAGAGCATCTCCAGGGTGGAGCCGTCCATCACCTCCCCGCGCGCCGCCCGCTCCGCCTCCTCGCGCTCCTCACGCTCTGCAGCCTCGGCCCAAATGCGCTCGTTGGCTTCACGGCGGCGTTTCAGGCGCTCAATTTCTTGCCGCTCACGCTCCGCCTTCTTCTCGGCTTCCTCTTTCTCCTGCCTCTCCAGCTCCGCCTTCACGCGCGGGTCGCGGCGGTACACGAACTGCGCGAGGCTCTGAACAGTGCGTACGTACTCCTTCTTGGCGCCGTCGCGCGCCTTGCTGTTGATGCGGCCCGCCATGCGGCGCGAGTAGCGGTCCTCCATCTCATTGACTTTGTACTCGTCCTTCCACGCAAAGGTCTTGTACGTGCTGAAGTTGCGCCAGTGGTTGTAGAATTTAAGCACGTCCGACCACTCGGCGTTACTATCACCGAAGTTCGGCCACGACTTGGCGCGCGAGTCGTAGTCCGCCTCCTCCTCCGTTACCAGGTCGAACGCCTTCCGGTAAACGGTGTAGAAGCCGCTCTCGCCGTCGTCGAAGCCGTCGAAGCAGCTGGCGGTGAAGTACTCGTACAGATTCAGCTCGTCTGGGTCGCCGGTGCCGTCGCCGCCGCGGAGGATGGCCTCTCGATGCGAGTCGTACCAGGCACGCTCGTCGTCGTCACT
Source organism: Crithidia thermophila (assembly GCA_030849055.1). NCBI lineage: Eukaryota > Euglenozoa > Kinetoplastea > Trypanosomatida > Trypanosomatidae > Crithidia > Crithidia thermophila. The sequence goes on from JASAOP010002699.1 coordinate 46,115, forward strand.
AAGAATCGAGTACGCGTTCTGCACTTCCTTGAAGCGGTGCGCTGCCTCTTCCTGGTTGCCATAGTTTTTATCGGGGTGGTACTGCAGCGACTTCTTCTTGTAAGCCGCACGGATCTCATCGTACGTTGCCTTGCGCTCGACCTCCAGCACCTCATAATAGCACCGGATGCGTCCCTCCGACATGATTTAGCGGAAAAGACAACCGTGTTGCTTAAACACACAAATAAAATAAGTAAAAAAGAGCAAGGAAGCGTGTTTGTGCGTATGCGTGAACGTGCTCGGCAATTTGCGCCGCGGAAACGCACGTGTTGGAACAGCAGAGAAAGAGAGAGATCCAAAAGAGGAAGAAAGGGTGAAAAACAAAGAGGAGAGGAACAAAAGAAAAAGCAGGCAAACGAAGGTACTCATCAGCTGACCGGCTGCACTCGTCATTCGTAGCAATTTTATGAACAGGCTGGAGGGTGCCTTGCAACATTTTTTCGTGCTCAAAGGCGTCCATAAGGTCGAAAATTTAAATTTCATATAAAAAAGAGCAAAGGCGTTAGATTTAAAAGGCACAGTGACTTTCATTTTTTTTTAACTCTGTCGATACAAGAGAGTAAAGCAAGATAGAAAGAAGACCAAAAAAAAAAAAAGCATACTTGCAGAAAAACAACGCCTTGCATCGTGTTTACAGACCTTAGGGCTGAAAAGGAAGGAGTGACCGCACCATCTTGTTGCCACTGAAAATGTCAGTCGTTCCGACGATGATGCGATGTGGCCTTCCACCGCTCGACAGTCGCTCCTCCACGAAGCGCAGCGCGCTGATCTCCGATGCGGTGATACCGCCGATTACGAAGACGATAGACGTCTTAGTCGCCCCCGCAATCTCGGCGTTGTTTGTGCACTCTTTTTTGTCGCCCGGTAGCAGATTGAGCGCGCTGTCGGCGGCGTCCCATGTCTGTGGATTGCGAAGCAGCATCGCAACAGCGCGAACAAGCGGCGAGGCGTAGCCGCTGTAGGCGTACGCAATGTCGTTAGGATTCTCTTCGTTTAGCGACGCATTCCAGGTTTGCAGCTGCTTGCGGACTGCGGCATAGTTGCTGCTCTTTCCCGTTTGCGAGCTCAACAGCCCGCATCGTTCAAGGAGGAAGAACGCGCTGATCACTTGCGGAATGCCGTACGCCAACATCATGTTTTCCTTCAAATTGCCCAGCTCCTTCTCACGAATGCCGTTGTTGACGAGAGAGAGCAGTGCTAGCAGACGCACTACCACCTCAAACCTCTCCTTTCGAAAAATGAGATCCTCAACGTACTTCATCACCTCGCCCTCGTTGATTTGCTGGATGACGTTGTGCTCCATCAAAATACGCTTGCGGAACTCGGAGCTTTGCGTCACCTTGCTAATTTCGGTTGCTACGTTGGTGTGGATGCCGATGAGCCGATGCATTTCCTGCATCTCCGGAAGACCCTTCATAAACTCCTTCAGCTCTTTGAGTTGATGCACCTCTTTCCGCTTGTCGTAGTTCTGCTTCACCCACACCGATTTCTGGTAAAGCACCGAGCCGACGCCAGTGAAGTTCTTGTCGCGAATTTCGGCGAACATCTTGTCGCCACTATTGACAACAATTTTCTCGTTTGCGCCGACGCCAGAGCTCTCGCCAAGGCTGAAGGGAAACCGAACTTCGCAGTTCTCGATGCCGTAGAGCTCGTCCATCAAACCCTCGTACGTTAGCTGCGTCATCAGCGGCGTCACCAAGTCCACCGATCGATCGAAAACGAGGAGCGTGTCCACCTCGGACGGGATGTCAGCAATAAAGTCCTGCCCAACCTCGGTCTGAAGCCGCTGCAGCAGCTGCACGACCTTCGTCGCATTGGTTCCCTTCCCGCGAATCCGCGGAATTGAGCCGAACCGCGACGTCTGCAACTTGAGCAAGAGTCGCGCAATCCACGTCAAGCTGCTGACGTCGCCGTCGGCGAAAACGGACTTGAAAGCGGAAGGCAGCTCCATTGTGAACACTTTCTCTTCCAGAAACACGTAGTCGAGATCCAAGCTGGAAATTTGCAGCGAAGGAAAGCGCTGCGACAATTTGAACTCATCTTCTAAAATCTGCTCCGCAATGAGCGTTTTTTGAGGAACGTACAGCACCTTTGGTTTTGCGTTGGCAAATCGTTGCGTGTATGACAAGAGGTGCACAACCAAGGAGCGCATAGTGCTGAGGTCAGGATTGATGATGTAAACCACGTTGTCCGCTGAGACGTAGTTTATTTCATTTTGAAAAGGAAAAATGCCAACAACGCCTCTGTCCCTGCCGTAGTCTCTCAGGTTCACGCCAAGGCGGCTAAGACCAGAAAAAATGTGCCGCTCGATAAAAATAATAGATGTCCCGTCGTTCTCGCTAAGTTTGTTCAAGCTAGAGAGGAACTCTTGCTTTGGGATTTGATTCACCCCGTCAATCAAAAGCAAAGAGTCTGAAATGATTGACATTGCCGTCTGCCCGATAAAGTAAATGAGCGCGCTTTTATTTTTGTTGGGTAGTTTTTTTTTATGTATATTATTTATACGTATGTTTATAAAAGTACTCTGTATGCTTTAAAAGAAAGATATGTTAAATGTAAAACAAAAAAAGGAGTAAAGGATGCAAAGTGAGAAAATGTAAGCCGTCGCTCATGTTTTGTTTTTAATTCTCAAGTGCTCGAAAAAAAAATAATTCTTTGCGCTGCCCTTTTTTTTTCCGTTTTTAAGGGAAAAGCTATAAAAGATCGTTGCCTATTTGCATCAGCAAAAAATTTTTGAGTTATAAAAATATACTATTTGCTTTGTGTCTACGAAAACCGGCCACGTCATTTTATTACAATCATTTTTTATGCAATTTTGCGTTTAAAAAAGCAATTTCTCCAGGAAAAGTGTCCTGATAGTCTGACACAACTCACAAAATTAAACCAAAAGCTCTTTTTTTTTTTTCCAACGCCTCATTTTTGCACCTCGATTCAAGAGACAGGAAAAGAAAAAAGGTTGTTGTGCACGCGATTCTATGTGCTCGTGATCCAACGGACGCTACCCACAAGCAACACGAGTTTCTCTGATGGGAAGGTGTAGTGCGTGCTGGTAAGGAAGTAGATGCCTGCCGCGTCGATCGTTTGCACTCGTGCATACACCACCGGTGACGATTGCAACGCGCTCACGGACTTGGAAACGTACAGCGCGCCAATGCACCCGATGATGGCCTGCAACTCGTTTTTGGGTACTGCCGAAAGCACCACTTGTCCTTGCTCCTCTTTCAGTAGCAAAACATCGATATTGTTAAACGGCTTGGACCACCGCGACGGATGCAGACTCACGGCGCCCGCACCCAGAAAATACTCACTGTACCTGATCGGCATGAGTACCTCGGGAGACGCTGGCGGAACAACGGAGAAGTTGTGTGAAATACGATCCACCTTCACAAAATTCAGTTGGTTGGCGTTACCGCGATCATGGCGGAGATAGAGTGCGTGGAAAAGGTCGTCGTCGCCGAGGCACAAGACGTTTGACACATCGTACTGCTGTATTAAATCGCTGACAAAGCTCATGCCAGAGCTGCCGTGCACCTCTGGCAACAAAACAAGTGCGCCGCTGTGACCGTACAAATCGTTCGCGTGCGTTGATAGTCGCTCCTGCACGCACGACAGCAATCGCTTCGCAAAGTGCACGTACGCGGCGCTCATTGACGTCTCGCCCATTTTATCCACCTTCTGTACCTCGGTGGAGCCGACAAAAAAAGTGGTGGCCACCAGCGTGAGGGAGAGCACTTCATCGATGGGGAGCGGGTAGTCAACAATGGCGGCTGCGATGGACCCAGGAAGGCCGACCGTTTGCTGAACGCCGGGGTTCATGTCGACAAGAAGCGGTTTCCACCCCGCACGCGCAGCATAGTTCACCAAGCTCCGCACCACAAGCTCTTTGCCGCTCAGTTGGCCGCCGCATACAAACGTGATAGGACCCATTGCCTGCGACTTCTGGGCCGCGACTCGCTGCGTGTGTAGAACGCAGTGGTACTCGACAATTGGTCGCGTTATTGATTTCGTCGGCACTCGGATAATGCTGCGAAGAAGGTGCTCGGAGCCTTCAATTCTTATGACACCAGTGGACCACGCAAATACGTTGAGTGTCGCGCCGGGGAGGAGGAAGTATGGGATGTCCGCCACGAGCGGGCTTCCAGCAACGTCGACGCGTGCCTCGGTGATCCCCGTGGAAGTGTCGAGCTTAATGGACGAGGAGCATTTTGTCTCGTGCAAAGGCACCACAACAACAAGCTCTCCGTCCGTAGGAATAGTAACGCTCAGCGACTTGACGGAGCCGCCGCTCTGCAAAACGCCGTCGCTCATGCTAATTGAATTTTTTTTTTACTATAACAACATGGAAAAGCACGTAAAGAGGTAGGATCAGGAGAAGTGACAAATAAATTAACATAAGTTTTTGTTGTTGTTGTTGTTAACGAAACGCATAACCCTGAACTCAAAAAATAAATCACTCCTGCGAAGTCATGTGGAAAGCGCAGCGAGGTCATGCGATGCTACCGATGAACTTGCAAGCTGACCGCCTGGTTGATAATGGTCGTCATAAAAACTCTACTCGTAATTGGTGAAAACGTTCACCAAATTGTTGCCGGTGCTATGCGAAAAAAAAAAGTGATTTTTGAGTTGACTTTTCCTTTTTACATATTACAATTTGAATTCGATTGAAGCGTTTAATTGGAAAAGGTGTTGAAGCCTTGAGGGTAGTAAATAATTCTTTTTTTCCACAACGCCTTTTTTGAGCTGCTAAGGAAAAAAAAATAGTGAAGGTTTTGTTGACTGTTGCCGATCGGCTGTTGCTAAGAACAAGTACTGTGAGCAGGTCGGTAGGCTGGGGGGGGGGGATTNTAGGTGCTTAGCATCCACGCAGGCTGCGAAACGAAAACGTTGCTTCCCAAAACTTGTCGAGTACCACCCATTTTTTTTCTCATCACAATGTTGCAAACGAGGCGTGGTTGTGCCAATTTGCTGTACGGTATTCTGCTGTTTTTTTCCCCCTGTTGTCTTGATAAAAAGTGTCCGGTTGATGTCAACTATGTGTTGCGTTTTTTTTTTTCGGTATTTGACTTCAAAACAGGCAAGCTGATTTTGAAAGCACCGTTAAAAAATAATTTAGTGCAAGTTTTTAAAGCCAAGGACAAAAAAGTACACGCCTTTCGTTTCCGCGTGGAAGGCTACGAAAAAGAATTAGATTCTTGCAAACAAACTGAAACGGGCTTTTTCAAGTAGGAGAGAAATGAAATCTTGCTTAAGTGGTAGATTGTCGCCGCTTCCAGCGTGCAAGGAAATGTCAAAATGCTTTTCCTTTTCTACGTCTCTGCATTTCCGTGGCCGTGCACGCACAGAGAACTGTCCTCTGCATTCTGCCAGAGTTCTTTCACCTTCCTTGTGGCTTCCATTAACTCTTCTTCATCTGTCATCAAAATGCTTCCAAACATCTCTTCTTTATTAACAGTGCAAAATTAGGTGGAAATAGTTCTTTTTTTTTTTTGTCTCTTTGGCAAGTAGCAGCAATGCGTCGCAGTGCTCTTGCGTGCTTTAGAGCTTCTGCAGCGTTGCTCCTCAGTTCTGGGAAGCTATCGCAATATGAGCAGGAAGCGTACGAGTCTCACCGTCGTTTCACTGAATCCTCAACGTACCCGGGACCGATTCGCGCGGCAACACCCGGCGACACCCGCTTCTACCTGGGCAGTTTCGAGACCATTCTCAATGAAAACGAGCGTCACTACTGGCGCGCCGTTGTCGACGATCCGCAGGTGCAGTACCTTGTGCCGCTCCGCATCCGCTTCAAGGCTTTTATCTGGGTAACCACGGGGTGGGAGCAGCGGATTCAGGTGGTGCAGGTCATGGCCCCGCGTGATTCCACAATCGCGGAACTGATGCAGCAGGTGCGCATTGAAAATCAATCACCTTACCTCTGCACGTCGGCGTTCAAGCTCAGTATCGACGGCCGCGAACTGGACGAACTGAAGACCCTTGCCGACTACAACATCGACGAGTTTTCCCGCATCGATGCAATTGAGGAGAACGATCATCTTCTCCACACGGAGGCTGAGCGGCCGAAGGACTGGAATGTGGATGAGATGACAGACGAGGTGCTGCAGAGGAGCCCGTACAAGGAAATGGCGATGCAACCGCAAGCGAATCTGGCGCCGCGCTACGAAGCACGTCCGACGGGGTACCGGGGCGAAAATAACTACAGCGGCATGAAGCAAACATCATAAATGTTTGTCTCTGTTGCGTGGTGTAGGTGTGCGTGCCAGGTCAGCGAAGGTGATGGTAGGTGATGTACTTGTTTATTTTATTTCTTTGAGCCGTTTTGTTGCAGAGGTATTTTGATTGGTCACAAACTTGTAAAAAAAAAAAATGAAAAGCTAGTTTTTTGAGAAAAAAGAAGGCGAAGCTTTCTGCTATTTTTTATTATTGTTTCGCAAAGGTGAGCTGCAAAGCGCCTTGCATTTCTGCATTTGGCCAGGCAAAATTTTAGCCAGACTTTATTGCGCGATTCGCTTGAAAAAAAAAAATTGTAAAATGCTAAAGAATTTTCCACCCTTGAGTGTGCTTTTGCTGGAAAACCTGAAATTAATTAATTTTTGTATTAAAAAGTAAAATTCACAACATTCTCTTTCTTTTCTTTTCCGAAACCTTGTCTATCTTCTTTTTTGTTCTGCTTTTGCCATTTTCTTTTTTTTTTTGTTTTTCATGCCGCTCTCACATTACAATGTTTTTCACAATTTTATTTGAAGACAAAAGAAGAAATTAAGACAAAAGTGGTGTGAAGGAAATTGAGTTGCACACCATGTCGCTGGAGCAGAGCACCGCAGCGACTATCAACGAAATTGATAGAACGTTACGATCATTAGGGCTACGCGAAGATGCGCCAAACACTGTCTGGACTCCACAGCTCCCGAGCGTCCCTTTGCCTGCCTCCCTTGCATCCCCAGCGCGTGCATCGGTGGCTGCGCAGACGTCAGCGCATGCGAGGACAACGGCAGGAGCTCAGTGTTGCTCACTGACGCGCTCGATCAGCGTTCAACACAGCCCTAGCCGCAAAGCCGTGGCGACGCAAGCCGGTTTGTTCACATCTAGTGACGAAGATCTGCGGGCAGTCTTCGAGGAAGCGTCAAACGCAGAAGTGCTTTTTCACGGCCCCAACACTTTAGAGAAAACTTTAGATGCCAAGGTGAACGAATTGGAGGCGAAGCTGGATCGTGCCACTAATCAAGTGACGCGAATACTTAATCAGCGGCACCAAACAAAAATTCAAGTGGAGGCCATGAGCATAGAAAATCAAGAGTTGACTGAAAGGTTGTCTCTTCTAATGACTGAAGGAACCTCTTTTGTTTCTCTCCTTAGCAATGCACACTTTCAACGCGCGCGACTTTTGGTTGTTGAGCGTGAGAGCAACAAGTTGGACCCTAGTTTTTCTCGATGCGGCAACGTAGATGATTCCAAGCTTGAAGATCAGTCCAGTCTGTCTGACAGCTGCTGTGTCACCCCGCTGGACGATCTCTCGGAGCTTCTTGGCGAGTGTCGACGAGTGTTGAGCGAATAGAACGCAGAATTTCGAGGGCTTTGTCCTTGCTCACTTTTACTTTGGCTCGTGAATATTTTCTGCTTTGAGATTTATGTTGCATAGATTTTTTTTATAAAAAAGAAACAAAACAACATCAAATGCGTTGAGTAAAAAATAAGCCACGCTTCTTTGCGTTTTTGACGCGAACCCCGGCTGCTAAGGTGATGCTGCTGAGTTTTACGTATGACGCAACGGGAAAAAAATAATTATTAAGGTTGTAGGTTCCGCACTCCGTGACTCTTCAAATGATTCTTTTTATTCTCACAAGCATAGAAAAATAGCTTCTAAAAATTCACTGAGTTTAATTGGTCGCAGCAGCTGCCTGAACAATTATTCATTTCGTTTTCTCTCTTCCCTTTTGTTGCTTCGTCTCCTCTTGGGCCAAACGCGGGGAAACATGCATTTTTTTCCTGCTAACGCTCGGCGTAACAGGAAATTTGTTTCTAGCTTCACTGCTATTGTCCGCATCTCTTGTGGCGACTAAAACACTGACTTTTCTTTTTGTTTTGCCAAAATTGTAAGTTAGCTGCATTTTGACAAAACGCAAGAATGTTCAACAACGACGCCATCAAATACATTTTCCCGACGATTCCCATCCGGCAAACGAAGAAGCCGGACGTCAATTCGCAAATTGATATCGAGGTGCCATCCGCCGACAAAAAGAAGCTGAAGAATGAGCGCGACAGCTGCGTTGACTTCTTCGAGAACGTGCGGAAGCACCTGGGCCGCAGGGGAAACTCAGTCGATGAGAGGCTGAACAGCAGCGACGCGTGCGAGAAGTTCATTACCGAGCTTGTTGGCTTGGTGGACACCTACGCTACAACGCTGAGCAACACGGTGGCAAAGCTGCCGCAATTTGCCAGTCTGCAGTACTACCACTGGAGCTCGTCGCTGTGCGATAAACAGCAGATGGCGTTCGACGACTACCGCTACGAACTCCTCGGGATGTATTACAACGTGGGAGCCGTGCTGATGAACATTGCTCAGTACCTCCTCGGCGTCCGCGTCACGGTGGGCACACTTTCCGTCTTGGAGAAAGACGCTTATCGCGCTCTCATCAAAGCAGCTGGCTACTTCCACATTTGCGGCGACATTGTGGACAACATGAAGGACCACGAGATCGGTGTTGCACAAGTCCCTGTCCCGCTCGACACCGCCAAAGGCATGACCTCCTTCCTCGAAAGCCTCGCGCTCGCGCAGGCACAGGAAGTTGGCGTTTCGAAGGCGTTCACGGCGGATCCCAAGGAGACTTCGGACACAACCTCCCGCCTCAGTCATCAGCTGTTTCTGATGTACCAAACGGCACGCGACCATGCCCACAGCATCTCCACGCGAAACGAGGACTTTATCAGCATCTCCACCCTCGTTGTGGTGAAGGCCGACGTCTTCCGCGCGCTGGCGTATCAGCATGCCGCGTCATACGTGTTCAACCAGAATCCTGGAGCCGCTTTGACGATTTTGGCGCAGGGCCAGGAATATGCGAAGATTGTGGAGGACTACTCTACCAAAGTACAGAAAGGCAAGATCAAGCTGCCGTACAACGGAGACCGCTTTGTTGGACTGAGTTTGGCTACAGTGAAGAACAACACCGAGCGTCTGATCAAGATCAACTCCATGGTGCACCGTGCTAAGCCGGATGCCACGAAAGCTTCGCTTCCACCGCCCCAACCTCTGGCGACGCGGCCTGAGATTCCCCTTCCTTTCCGCTTGGACATCAAGAAAGAGCAAGGCGCGGACTCGTAGTCGGAGTTCTGCGATGCGCAAAATGGTGGTGTTGCGCTTTCTTCCACCTCTCTCCGTTATGGCACATCGTTTTTTTTTTTTTTTGTTATCCCCCGTCTGAATATATATGACTCGTTTTCTTCATTCTTGTTTTTTCCCCTCAACTTTGTATTCGTTGCGAGTCGTTTGATGATGCTTACGTTTTTTTTTTTTAACACTTTTTTTCTTGCTTATTTAAATCGTAGTATCTCCTTTCATTTTCTGTCAAATCTTCAAGTTGAAGTTCCTAGACGGCACTCAAGGCAACGCCATCATTTTGTTGTTCTCGTTTGTTGTGAGCGGAGCCGTGTTCCTCATGAACAGAAATGATCGCTGCCTACTCTAGGGAATGCGGATTCAGTTTTCAACACAAAACTGTTTTTTTTCTTCATCTTTCCTCTTCTAGTTCTCTCTCGTTTCCCCTTTGCTCCTTTTGCTCGCCTATCGTTCACGCTGTTAACATTACCCTGCAAAACTAAAAAAAAAAAAAACGATCACTCTTTCTGTCCAGTTTAACACCACAGCTTCACTACTGCAACTCACTTTGTGACCGAACAGTGCATCTTTATATCACCACAACTCGATCACTTAGCAACCGTTTCTATCACTCAAGATGTTCGCCCGCTCTGCCATCCGCCGCTGG
>JASAOP010002700.1:0-56469 GCA_030849055.1 Crithidia thermophila
AAAGGGCAGCAAGGTGGTTGCGCTGGCAACGTACGCCGTGGACGCTGCGAGCAGCACCGTCACCAAGGCTAGCCTCACAGACATACCGTCCTTCATGCGTTTGTTCTTTAGTTGTTTAATGTAAAGAACAGTCGTAGAAGAATGCTTGTTTGGTATTGTTGTCGTTGTGAGCTTGCAGTTTCGATAAGATCCTGCGCGGTAGGGCGTAAAAATGAGACAATTTTTGTTCTTTTTATTTTTTTTGCTTTGTTCCTTTTAACAAAAGAGCTGGTAGAACAAATAACGAAGCTCAATTTACAACAGCAACAAAGAACAGCGTTGTAGAGGAAGAAAATACAGAAAAGGCTGAAGAAGCATTATTATACATATTTTTTTTTCTTTAGCCAATATTACACTGTATCTACAGCTTGCAAGAAAGGAAGCAGTGGAGAAAAAAAACCATAGAGTTCCACACAACGTATTTTATAGCGCGAGAGCTGCTGTGCGCACACTAAAAGTGAAGAACTAATAATGTAGTCATTCAGGAGCACTGCCACTTGTCTCTTGCAGATGCGTGTTCAGGCTGAGTACTTGAAGGCCGCAGGCACAAAAGCAACGTTGTATTTAACTTGTCTTTTTGTTTTTTGTTTGGATCGAAATAATACACGGTCATTGCCATTTTAGCCTACGCCACATTTTCTCGTTACCCCTCACTGCCTGCGCAGCTGACGTTGCAACGTCGCAGAGACAGGAAGAAAGGTGACAAACCTAAAGCGAAACTCGCGGCATAAGCCGAACAACGATGATTTGTGTAACAGGAAATGAAAGAAAAGAAACTAAAGCTCTTCATAAGCGCACGCACTTAAGCCTGGAGCACCACGGCGCCGCCAGCCTTGCGGATCTTCTTGTCCGCCAGCTTGCTCACGTAGCGCGCCTTCACGATGCACGGCACCTGGATGTGGCCGTTGCCCAGCAGCTTCGCGTAGCCGCTCGACTGCAGGTCCACCACGGGCAGGGAGCCGCCCTTCTGCGCCTTCGCAGCCTCCTCGGACGCGATCAGGCGGGACAGGTTGTTCAGGTTGATCGTCGGCTTCCACTCCTGGTTCTTCTTCTTGTGGTAGTGGTTCATGCCCAGCTTACCGAAGTACCCGGGGTGGTACTTGTCGAAGTTGATGCGGTGGTGGTGCATGCCGCCAGCGTTACCGCGACCAGACTCATGCTTGCGGTGCTTGCCAACGCGACCGTAGCCGCAGAACGTCGAACCACGCTGGTGACGGCACTTCTTGAAACGGGTCGGCATCTTCTACGTTAAAAAGAGCTGTCGATGAAAATGGCACAAGCAATGTTGTGTGTGGTACACAATGAAAGGGAGAGAGAGAGAGAGATGCGCGGTGGAAAGAGCGCAATTATAGTGTTAAAAAGAAATACATGATCGCAGTTGTGATCACAACAGTCAGCAGTAAATTATCATTCGAAAGCCGAGTGTTGCATAAATAAAGAAAAGCGAAGAAGCAGTAAAGACGAGATTGGAAGTTGTGTGAATTGAGAAAAGAAGAAAAAGCAAAAAAAAACGTGGTTTCTCTCTTTTCCGTTGCCATGTTACAGTGCAAAAGCGAATGGGAAAGGTGCTTCTTTTAAAAGCATGTGCTTCACGAAGAGTTGTCCGGAAGCTAAACGGCGGCAAGGCGGATATTGCAGCTTTTTTTTCTAAAAAATCAGCTATCGCTTGTCGTCCATTTCAACGAGTGTGAAAACGCAGATGAGGAGGCAGCTTGTTACATCATCAAGCATTTACAAAATTACTCTTTAAACGCTCGTTTGCCGTTGAATGGCAGTTTCCCTCTGCACACAACCTTGATGTACAGCGCGGTACTGAAGAAACATTTAGCCTTCTTTTTTTTTCTTTTTTCAATGTTGAAGCATAAATAAAGTAAACAAAAGTGTTTGTGTTGCGTTCCGTCGTTTGTGAAGTAAACGCCGCACCAACACCGGACGCGTTGCTGCTGTATCGGCGAAGAAAAAATGGCCAAGCAAGTCGATTAGACGATCGCGGGGGCGTGGGTGGAGATCTTGGGCCACAGGTCCGCAGACTCCTTCGCCACCGGGCCGGCAATACCGGAGCCCTTCATCTCACCCTTGGGGTTCACGATCACGCCGGCGTTGTCCTCAAAGTAGATGACCGTGCCGTCCTTGCGGCGCCAGCTCTTGCGCTGACGGATGATCACGGCGTTCAGCACCTTCTTGCGGAGCTCCGGCTTGCCCTTCTTCACCGAGCACATCACCATATCGCCGAGGGCGGCGGCCGGCAGACGGTTCAGACGGCCGTGGTAGCCCTTCACGGAGATGACGTACAGGTTCTTCGCACCGGTGTTGTCGGCGCAGTTCACCACGGCGCCGGCGGGCAGAGCCACGGACACGCGGAAGCGGCAGCCCTTAACGTTAGCCTGATCCTTACCCATGTTTGCAACACTATTCAATGAATAGAAGAATAAGTGTGAGGCGCAAGACGAATTGCGATTCGAGAGGCGATTGTGTGAAGGAATGAGAAGTGGCAACAACAGTAGCACAATAAATTAAAATAACAGCGATGGCGCATGCGACGAAATAAAAAAAAAGTTGGCAAAATAGGAGAAAGGGGAAAGTGTGAAGAAAGGTAGTATGAACACAGGAGTGGGATAAAAACGAGGAATTTGGAAAGGCTTACTACATGTCTGGGGAATTCCCGAGACAGCGTTACGCCGAAGGCCGCAAAAGAGTGGTTGCTTCGGCTTAGTAAAACCCTTGCAGCGCTTCGCTCACACTCAACCTCGAAAAGCAGGGAAAAAGAAAGCACACCATGAGAATACCAAAAACGAGCACTTTTGCAGTGATGTAACAACACAGCACTCTCACCTTTTTTTTTTCTTTATTTTACTCATCATCACGTTTTCACCTTTTTAACAACTCACAACTCGCTACGTTGAACTGTTTGGCCACTCTTCAACATTGGAGAAAAGTTGACAAACCGACGGGGCTTCAAACGCAACTATACCGTGCGCGTCAAAGCAAGCCTCTCAAGCGCGTGATGCGAGACATACAAGTGAAAAGACTGTGTGAGATGAGGAAGAGAAAGAAGCAAAAAAAAAGAAGGCGAAAGTGCGTGCGTTACTGCACCAACAAAAGGTACTTTGCTCAAGATTCTGCATGCTGTCAACCTTTAAAAACCCGCACCACACGCATTCGTGTTAAAGCCCACTTTCCAGGGATGCACTGAAACACGGCTATTTTCCGCCAGTCCAGAAACCTTCAATTTTTTTTTGTATACCACGTGTTCTTCTTTTTTGTTTTTGTTTTTTTGCTAAATAAATGCAGAAATGAAAAGAAAAGAAAGAAAGTCAACTACAAATTGACTGACGTCACCGCTCTAAAGCGCTGCGACCAGAAGATGGCGATGCAGGGCGATTAGACGATCGCGGGGGCGTGGGTGGAGATCTTGGGCCACAGGTCCGCAGACTCCTTCGCCACCGGGCCGGCAATACCGGAGCCCTTCATCTCACCCTTGGGGTTCACGATCACGCCGGCGTTGTCCTCAAAGTAGATGACCGTGCCGTCCTTGCGGCGCCAGCTCTTGCGCTGACGGATGATCACGGCGTTCAGCACCTTCTTGCGGAGCTCCGGCTTGCCCTTCTTCACCGAGCACATCACCATATCGCCGAGGGCGGCGGCCGGCAGACGGTTCAGACGGCCGTGGTAGCCCTTCACGGAGATGACGTACAGGTTCTTCGCACCGGTGTTGTCGGCGCAGTTCACCACGGCGCCGGCGGGCAGAGCCACGGACACGCGGAAGCGGCAGCCCTTAACGTTAGCCTGATCCTTACCCATGATTGACTATCTAACTGTGTTGTGAAACGGTGAGAGGCAGGGAGAAAATAAATGAATATCATGAGTGAGACGTGGTGTAGAGGTGGGAGGAGAAAGAAAGGAAACAGGAGAATAGACGTCGGAACAGTTCATTAGAAAGGTAAAACAGTTGCACGGAGTGGCGTGAAAAATCGGGGCTATCGGTCTCAAGCACGTCTGATTGTGTGCTTTCTGCCAAGGGAAATTGCCAACTTGGTTATCTTCCCCTCTGATTTATTACCGCAAAACATCATACTGGAGGGAGAAAGTACCACGCGAGTATGCCCACTATACAAATGACACAAGCTATCAAAGCCTACTCTCCGTCGTCAACCGTAGCGAAAGAGGGGAATGCTAGTCAACAAAAAGCAGGAAAAAAAACTCTGTTTTCGTATATTAGCAGACAAGTCAAACATAGTGCTACTTGATAACGAGCACTGCAAACTGTGAACACAAGAGAAAAGGGGACCAAAAGGGAAAAAAAATGGGTGCGAGATACCTCAAGAGGAGCAAAAAGATAGAAAACAAAAAGTGGGAATCAACAAAGAGCAAACACCTTTGTAAGTTAAAAACAAATTTCTTAGTTGAACGTCGCGTTCTGCAAAACCTCTACTCCGCCACAAATGTACTCCAAACCAACAGGGACTCTTCTCCTTTCCCTCTTTTCTGTTCTCCACACCAATTCTTCTTTTTTTTTTTTCAGTGATCGCGAGGAGACTGACGGTCGATGTTGATCGCAGCGAACTCGCGGACCTCGCGCTCTGATGGCATATCCGTCCCCGTGAAGCGCCACTTGCGGTCGTTCGCCTTCCACTGGATGGAGCGCCGCTCATCCTCGAAGGCTGGGTTGAGCGCCTTCACGGTGTCGTGGCGGAAAACGCCGTGGTCTGCCAACCAGAGATGCAGAGAGGTGAAGACGTGCTCCTGTGGGTTGTCGCGGGTCTCCAGCAACGCGCCGATGAGCACCACCGGGACGAGGATGATGGGGAAGTACCGCAGCCAGCGGTAGGTGCCGTACGACATCATACCAACGCGAGAGCGCCGCTCTTCGAAGGGGAGAGGGAAGACGCGGTTGATTGTCTCCAGCACGCGCGAGTGCCGCGTCATCTCCGCCTTTGCACGCTTGACCCACAACTGCGACATGGCTGAGATACCTTTGTTGTTGTTCTTAGTATCAGGATAAAAAGTGATATGTTTTTGAAATGATTTGCACAAAGTAATCGTGTCGAAACTCGGTAACACTTCGCGAGAACTGCTTTGTTTCTAGAGAGTGAAGCTGCTGCATTTTGACGTCAAAGCAACAAGCGCAAAGCAGAAATTTAAAAGTAGCAAGAAAAGGCGCGAGAAATGAATGCAGAGTAAATTGGGAGATGAGCAAGGTCCATGCAACAACCACTCGAGTGAGCCACGTGCTTCGTTCAAAGGCAAAGCGCCGCGCACGATATTCACTAAACCGCGTTTATCTCAGTCGCAATAGTAACATTGGCGACAAGGAGTATAAGTAACATTCTGAAACTATGCATTTTTTTTTTCTTGGGTACCAACAAAGCAAAAAGTAAAGCAGAGAAGAAAAAAAGGGGCGATTGCCTTGCAAAAAAAAAAAAGGGAGGCTCCTGGGATAGAAAAGATCACACATTTTTCAGTTTAATGTGCAGCAAGGAATTAATGCTCAAAAGAAGGTACGTGCATGGACGCTCTCCATCTCACATGCATAAAAGTCGTACTAGTCGTTCGCTCTCTCTCTCTCTCCTTAGAGCAGCGCTTCGGCAGTCGTACATCGCTGCTTCGCCGCCAGCTTCAGTGCCGCAACGTCCGCGGCGTACTGCACATTTCGCTGCGCCAGCTCCTCGACTCGCTTGATCAGCAGTCGGTTTTGACTTCGCAAAATTGCCGTGTAGCGCGAAGAGCGCGTGGCGTCTGCTCGACTTTCACCGTCGCCTTGGCCACTGGGCGACACGGCGTCGACCGCTGCAACGGCTGCGGAGCTCTCCACTGCGCTCACGAACGGCGTCAACGCCTCTGCAATGCCTGCTGGAGAACCTTGCCTACCGCTGAGGGCACGCTGCAGTGATTCAATCGCGGATACCATGGCACGAGACCGATCCCGCTCGTCATCGATCGACGCACGCAGACGGCGAACTTCTTCCGGCAGAGACGTCTGCTCTGGAATCGAGACAGCACCCTGTAGCGTGGCGGTGCCACCATCCTCGCTACCTGCCACGGCGGCGTTGCCCTGCTGCGCCTCGCACACGTCCTCGGCAAGGCGCTCGGAGAGCTGCTGGTAGAACTCCGCCATCGCACACGCGTCCTCAGATTGGAGAAGGCTCTTTTCCTTTTCTTGCTCCAGCTGCCGCACGCGGCGGCGCAGCGTCTGCACCTCCGCTTTCAGGAGCGTGACGGCGGCCTCGCTGGCAGCCTTCTCCGCGAGCTGCGGGTGCGCTTTAAATGAGATAAGGGTGCGGAGGGTGAGCGCGTCTTGGCGGAAGACAGCCTCTTGCTGCTGTGACGCGGCGAGGTCCTGCTTCAGTTGATCGCAGTCAAGCTGTAACCGTCGCAGGCGGTCTTGCAGCAAAGGAAGCTGACGCAGCTGGCGATCGCGCTGCCGACGCCACCGCGAGTGACTGCGGAGAGTGCTCTTCTCCATTGCCGTCGCATCGCGTGGGTGCGCGCTCCCCGCAAGTGTGGGGGGACCCTCCGGGTGGAGAATGCTTGCTTGGTGCGTCATATCCACTTGGAAAGTATTCCAATGGATAAAAAAACGAGTTTTAAATATTTTTTTTAATTGTTGGTGTTGTTGGCAGTGAGACCAACACAGCCACTGCTCCTTGTGCACTTCCAGGTTAATGATCCGCTGCGCAAGGCGATTTCCTACTTACACACGCGCACACTGTAGGATTCCGAATTTAATTCTTTTCAGCTATCTATCTATCGAGTTGTCTTTCTATGTGTACCGCTCAATTTACGGATAAAAACGCGTGCCACTTTGTGTGTGCAAGAAGAGTGAGAGGAGGAAAAAAAAAAAACAGCTTTGCTGTCACGATAGGATTCCAACAAGTGCCGTTGATGGAGGAAAAGTAAAGAATTACTTGCAGACCATTGATTTCTCTTCTCGAAACTGAAACTCAAGAATGAGAAACAGCATTTTTTTTTTTTCACAACGATCATAGAAAAGTCAATCAAAACAAAAGTTGCCGAAGTGGCAATTCGTCTTCCGCAAGCCCACTCCGATGCCACAGCATAACAGAGGCGCGCTTCAAGTACCGATCTATGTCAATGACAGGTAAGCTCGTTTTAAACCATTTTTCTTTTCTATGCAAAGCTTGTTGTTGTTTTATGGTGTTAAGTGGCATCACGTGCGAGATAGCGGGGAAGAAACAACGCGGAAATGCTTACACAAAAAATCTGTAACGACAGTGCTCCAGAAGGAGAAAGCAAAAACAACAATAAAAGTAATAAACTTCTCACGACCAACTCGTTAATCAACGACTCACGTCTCAACAAAACACACAAAAAAAGTCGTGTTTAATTAAGCAGAGCCACCTCAAAAGATCAAAATGAACAAAAACATACGTCTCAACGAAAAGCATAGCTTTGGGGAAGGGGTCGGTTTATTGTATCAGTTTGCCTTTCCTTCCTTGGCTTTGATGGCTGCGGCGCCGTCCACCGCCGACGCCTCTGCGGCCACCTGCGACGTATTCGGGTAACCGAACCACGCCTTAAAGGTGTCGTCGTCAAAGTTAAAGTACGCGTTCTTGTTGACGGAGATGACCTCGCCAGCCTCGATGTCGCGCAGGGCCTGCATGACAAAGTAGCCCTTTTCCTTCTGCACGGCGGCCTTCTTCTGCTGCGACAGCCACTGCAGCATCTCCTCATCCGGGTACCCGATCGTCGCGTTCGGCTGCGGTGAGTGCAGCGCGAGGTCCATGACCGGCACCATGCCCATCAAGTCCCCCGACCCGCGCTGCGCGTAGGGCGAATGCTGGAAGTACGGGTGCCCCGCGCTGCCGAGGTCGCTGGAGGACCAGAACGGGATGGCGTGGCGCCGGAAGAGGCAGTAGGCGTGGCGGAACGTGACATCGAAGTCGCCCTCCTCGGCCTTGCACTGCGCCACCAGCGGCGCCGTCCACTCCTTGTACCCTTTCGTGGCCTGCGCGGCGTCGGCGATCTTGCCGATGGGCATCGCCTGGTCGAAGGGCAGCACGTCGAGGTAGCTCTGCACCCCGCGTGGGTGGCCGGTGAGGAGGACCTTGGTGAGAAAGCCCACAAACGCGAAGGAGCCGCGGTTGAGGTCTTCCCAGAAGGGGACCGGGTCGCCATGCGACTCGGGCGACACCTTCAAGGCAAACGTGGGGTCGTCCATGATGCTCAGCAGACTCTGCGTCGCCTCCACCGGCACGACCGCCACAAAGTCGAACTCGGGAATCCGCTCCGTCGCGACGAGGCCGAGCGGGGTGATG
This sequence comes from Crithidia thermophila, assembly GCA_030849055.1. Lineage (NCBI taxonomy): Eukaryota > Euglenozoa > Kinetoplastea > Trypanosomatida > Trypanosomatidae > Crithidia > Crithidia thermophila. The sequence goes on from JASAOP010002700.1 coordinate 8,316, forward strand.
TGGACGCGCTGGAAGAGACGGCAGCCCTTGAGCACTGCCCACGTGACGAAGTCCAGCAACGTCGGGTTGCAGCGTGTCAGCCGTACACTGCTCATGGCCCTTTGAAGCGTTGTGTGTGTGTGTGTGGGTGAAAAAAAAAAGAAGGATTTGAGCGTACTCTGGTACCTCTGCCAGTCACCAAACACCCAAGAAGCAAGGGTGCAGAGAGAAAGCTGTGGTTTACGCCTTCAATAGCGTTTACACTTGTTTTTTATACAACAGGCGGAACTGCTCAAAAGGCACTTGAGAGAAGAAAAAAAAGGACTTCAGTCTCTTACGGGCATCAACGCCTCGCACACACAAGAGAGGGAGAGAGAACCGAAGCGCGGAAGTTTGTGTGTATGAGTGCGATGTGGAATCAATAGATCCTTTAGTATGTGCGATTCTGATTGCACTTGCGCAAATGAGAAAAAAACATAATCGTAAAAGTTGTGAAAGGTGAAAAGGAATAAATTGGAAGCAAACATCCGCGCAGATAGTGTTCACGCACGCGTCGCAGAACACAAAAAAAAAATCTATCAAGAGTGAACGAAACGCTCATCCACCGCGTTGCACCCCTTGTCGGTGTCCCACAAAAGCTTTTGCGAAATCAACGCTGAGCACTGCAAAGCTCTGGCTTCACACTTGTTAGTGCTGCAACAGCCGAATTTCGAGCGAGAGCGGCTGCCGTACATCTCAATAAAAATCTGCTCTCTTCACTACAAGTCATCATTGTTTCTTTTTTACCCCCACAACGCTCATCTCTTAGTGAATGACCTCTTTGTCTCTCTGGTGAGAGATTGGGATCCTCTTGTATCGCTTCGTTTTATAGGTTTTTTTTTTTTGACGCGTCAAATAGTAAATAGCTCAAAATTGGAAGAGAATAGAGATCAAATAAAATGCAAACCACAAAAATAAAATGCTTTTCTTCATGTCTGAGTGTGTATGCTCGCGCACGTAGTTTGAGGTGGAGGGCACACAAATCAACAGCGCGCAGCGCACCCTACGACGCCGCTGACCTCAGTACTGTTGCTTTGTCTTTGATATCGCCCGCCAACTCCCCCGACGTGTCGCAGCACTCACTATTCATCTTCAAACACACCAAAACTAAGCACACAGCTCTCCAACTGTCCGTTTCACAGCGGAGGAGCTTGTCTGCTCGTGCGCACTCGCACCATTTTCCCACCCTTTCTTAAACCTCCACGATAGTGACGAGCTTGCGGATCTCCTCCTTCAGCACCGGCGTCGTGCCGGGCGGCAGCGCAATCTCCTGTCGCGGGTGCGTGCGCTCGTTCGGCTTGTCGTACCCGATGATGAGCTCCGTCGCGTCCTTGGTGATGACGCAGACATCCACCTGAGTACCACTGAAGGGGTCGTTGAAGATACCCTTGCGGATCGCCGACGCGACCAGCTCCTTGGCCTCCTCGCACGTCATGTTGTCCTTGTACGCCGCCTCCATCTGCGCCATGGCCGCGATGCTACCGCTGCCCATCGTCACGAAGGGCAGACGGTCGGTGCTGCCGTGCGGGGCGATGGTGGCTAAGAACGGACCCTCCACATCCACTCCGCCCAGCACCAGGGCGGCGCTGACGTGGCCCTGGTACTTGTAGAGGTGACGCTTCAGCAGCGTCAGCGCCTCCAGCACGCGGGACTGCTTCCCCGTCTCGAGGCGGTGCAGTGCGAGGTGGGAGGAGACCATGTTCGTCACAGCCTCCGTGTCCGCCGACGTGCCGGCACCGCAGCACATGATGTTCGGCGCCATGTAGTGGATCTTGCGGCAGCGCTTGTCGGCGACGATGTTGCCCTCCGTCGCGCGGGTATCGGCACCGAGCACGACGCCGTCCTTGTAGACAACGCCGACAATGGTGGTGCCGGTTTTCAGCGTGCGGGGCGCGGCGTAGCCGTCGTTCTGCAGGTTCAGATTGCGCTGAACATTTTCAAAATCGAAGCCGGGCATGGTGGCGGAGAAACTGCGGTTGTCAATAACAATTGTTGCTTTCCGATTCGATTTTCTACTTTTTTATTTCAATCGACAGAGCTCGATGAGAATACAGAGAATTGGAAAAAAAAAAAGATAGTTGTCCTTCTGGTGGATATAAGGTACGAAGGAGAGAAAAGGGAATAAAATCAGGAGAGAGTACTCTGTTGGGCTACGCCTCCTCTTAGAAAGTTGCGCGGACGCTGATAATAGTGAACGAAAAAGAAATGTCGCTACAATACGAAAAGAGGGCAGAGTATGTATGAAAACTACCCGCAGTGAAACCTTTTTTTTTTTAGCGGGGTGTTGTCGGGTTGGCGAGAAAGAGGAAAAAAAAGAGATGAAGTGTGCCCATCACGTTTTAGAAAGTTGCAAGAGCAAAAGAAAAGAGGGAAAATATGCGAGATGGGACATTTAGGCGTTGCGATCAAGGTGGAAATGAGCGGAGTTGAAAGGATTTTTTTTTTCTCATCGCATTGGCGGCGGAGCACGTTGAAAGCAAAAAAGAAAAAAACGTCAGTGACAAAGTAGCTAGCGACAACGAAATACAGTCGCCGTCCAATTATTTCACTGTCTTTTTATTCGCTTCTGCAAATACCGCGAAAGCAGTGTTCGCAGCTCTTCGTCGAGGCAGACAGAGTGAGGAAGCCATATGGGAAAAAAAAACGTTTTTTGATCACAGCTGGCGTCCACTTGAAGTGGAGTGAGCTAAATATTGTTTGTATTGTTCGCTTTACTTTTATTTTTTTTCACGACTGTAACGACGTCACTCGCTCATAACACCGACATGCAAGCGCGCGCAGCACCTTCTACAGCAGAAGCGTAGACTGTCGCGCACTGTAACCCTCTCCCCGACGACTCATCAACACCAACAAAAACAAAAAAGACTGTGAACACATCAAAGAGCGGAGAAGGATGCGCAGCCCGCAACTGTGCCAAAAGCGGAAAAACGAAAAGGTGTGGGTGTAGCGTACGTCGCCAAACACACTACGGCGACTTCTTCAGGTTCTTGTAGTCGTACTTCTCCTTGGGCTGCAGGTTCATCCAGTAGTCCTCGCCCTTCTTCTGGCGGCTGTCCTCGTCCAGCTCGCTAAACTCGTCGCCCACGGTCTGGCCATCGCCCAGGAAGGCCGGCTCCTCGCCAGGCGGCAGCGACGACGTCTCTGGCGCGTTGGGGGCGATCATCTTGTTGGCGTCGTCGAAAGACGCCGAGTCGGTCAGCTTTGCGCGCGGCTGATCCGGCGTAGGGCCAGCAAAGCGGTAGGCATCCTGCACGTGCTCCTGGATCGCCGCCGCCAGCTTCTCCTTCGTGCCTTCGGTATTTGTCAGGTTCAGCTTCACCACGCGCCGCGTCACCGGGTAGCCGAAGAGCGGCGGCGGCACCGCTTTCAGTCCCAGCTTCAGCCGCTCGCGGCCCTCCACGTTTGGTTCGAGGATGCTAAAGACGTAGTAGTGCTTGTACTTTGAAATCTTACGCGACTGCTTGATGTGCACCAGATCGCCCTCTACGCAGGCAAGGTCCTCGTCGTGCGCGAAGAAGCGGCTCGTGCGCGAGACACGCTGGTTGAACTTGGGATAGTACACCATGTGGTTGGCCGCCACGACGGCCGTCTTCAGCATGCTCGTGCCGACCACGTAGCCGATCTTATCAGACCCCTGGCGAGGCTGGTTGAAAATCATGGAGGTCAAGTCGTAGGGCCACGGCATGCGGCGCGGACGCTGACCCTGCACGCCAGTCATCGACACCGACCAGTGATGGCGGGTACGATTAGGGAACGCGTTGCGCTTGAATTTGCGCACGTACACGCGGTGATTCGCGTTGTGCGTGTTCATGGTGCGCGCACCACCGTACATCATCACGCATCGCTGACGGTGCTCCGTCTGGAAGTTCCACCACGGCAGGCGGAGGAACGACTGGCGGAACATGCGCCTTTGTGACTAACGGAGCACGTTTCGTTTTTCTTTTTTTACGATCCGGCACAAATCCTGACCAACGGAAACCGGATTATCGCCTGCTAGTAGCAATTTGCTTCCGTGAAAAAATAAAAAGTTAGTCCGCTGCTTTACAACCAGCGCTGACTGCTTGAGTTGCTCTTTCCTGTATTTTTTTCCTTTTCTGTGAGCTCAAGTCGCAACACGCCTGAGACTGTATAAAAAACTTCGCAATGCTTGTGTGCGACAAGGAAAATAGTGAAAACAAAAGATACAAAACAAAAAGTGAAAAGGAAGTGCAGTACAAGGAGGTGGAAAGAAGAGAAGCCAGTCGAAAACTTTTGCGAAATAGCTGCCTAGTATTGGTACGCTAGGCAATATACGATAAAAACTGTCTTTTTCCTTGGCAAATGACGCAAATGCCAGCACTGTACAGAAAACCTTCGAACACTCAGCTCAGTCATCACGCAAATACTCCCTATCTCCGGCAGTCTGAGAAGAAGCACATCTTTCCGTTACCACCACTTACTGCCTCACCCCACCAGAGACTCCCTTTTCAAGGGGAAAAAGGGTGAGTTACGGAGAACGAATGGTGGATGCTTCGACAGTGCAGCCGTCAGCCAAGCGGAAAAAACTGCAAACTGCAGGACAGATGGAAGTCATCATAGACAACTCGAACTGTTGCTATGCTGCTAACGTGCAACTCGGTGGAGACATTTTTTTTTTTCTGCCCTTCTTTTTTTTTTTTCATTTTGGTACGCGTTATTTACAAAGTACTTTAATGGGTGACACCCACACACATCCACACCTAAACACACCAAAACTCGAAGTTTGAGAATGCGATGCCAGTGCAGCTTTTCACTCTACAAACCAATTTCACTCCACAACAACAAGAAAAAAAAAACATGTTAACAGCCGGGAAAAAATGTGAAATGGCTGCAGAGGTCCAAACCTGAATTTGACGCAGGAGGCAAATTCTAAAGTCAGGATCCCGCAAAGTTTCACGACCAGTTCACAAGCACAACAGCTTCAACGTCCATTCACACACACACAAAAAAGAAGGGGAAAATAGTTGAGAGAGATTGGCGTACAGATTTTTTCCAGCTTTCGCTGCCCAAGTATCAAGAGATACAAACGGCAGAACAAAAAAAAAAGATAAAGGGGAAAAAAAACGGCGGCCGACCCTACTTATATGTATTCTATCAGAGCTGTACTCCACCTGCGCAAAACGACACAGGTGAAAAGGAAACCAACACCGAATCAGAGCTCAGCGCAGAGTGAAGGACCACGACGGCAAAGATGACAGCGAAAACAAAAAAAAAATGGAGAGCTTGCCACAAGAGCCGCCCCTGCAATTTCGCTTACTTGCCGCGACCGCCCTTCATGCGCGTGACGCCGGGAGCGCCAGCGAACATGCCGCCCATGCCGGCCTTGCTCATCGCCATGTTGCCGCCACGACCGCCAGCACCGCCACCAGCCGCCTGCTTCTTTCCGGCCTCCGACTCCGGGTTGGTGACGGTCTCGTCGATCGACAGAATGAGGCACGCCGCCTCGGTCGCGCTCTGAAGCGCGTTGCGCTTCACCAGCGTCGGCTCCCACACAAAGTTGGCGAACGTGTCGCAGACGCCGCCGTTGAAGATGTCCACGCCGAACCACTTGCTGTCGGCGCTGTTGGTCATGTAGTGCTTCTGGCGCAGCTTGTTCACCGTGTCGGTGCTGTCGTGGCCGGCGTTCTCGGCCAGCTGCCGCGGGATCACCTCGAGCGCGCGCGCGTAGCCGGCAATCACCATCTGCTCCTTCCCGCGGATCGTCCGCGAGTACTCGCGCAGCTCCTTGCTCAGCTCCATCTCGATCGCACCACCGCCGCCGACGACCGAGCCGGTCTTGATGGCGCGCTTCACGATGCAGATGGCGTCGTGGAGGGAGCGGTCGGCCTCCTCGATGAACTGCTGTGCCCCGCCGCGCAGAATCACGGTCGACGTCTTGGACGTCTTGCAGCCGGTGAAGAAGTTGTAGCGCTCCGTGCCGACCTGGCGCTCCTCGAACGTGCCGCACGTCCCCAGCACCTCGGCCGGCACGTTCGTCAGCGTCGACTGCACCACGCCGCCGGTGGCCATGCACACACGCGTCATGTCGTCGTTCGCGACGCGGCCAGCGCAGAAGATGTCGCGGTCGGCGAAGTACTGCGTGGCAAGGTCGCCGATCGGCAGGCGGGACAGCACCACGTTCGCGCCAGTGGCGACGCACTTGTCCAGCTTGTCGAAGATGATCTTCCACTCAGCGTCCACGATGGACTGGTACTGCTTCGGGTCCTTGAGGCGGACCTCTGCGTTGTCCTTCTCCGCCTTCAGCTCTAGCTCGATGTTCAGCAGCAGCACCTTCGGGTTGTCGAACTTTTTGCGCTGCTGCTCGAAACCGGCGTAGGAAAAGGTCTTCTTGAAGGCCACGCCGTCCACGAGAACGCTATCGCGCATGCTACCACCGACCACCTTCTTGATGCCGATCAGGTCGAGACTCATGTCCTCGTCCAGCGCCATCACCGCCTTCACCGCCATCTCGGCAAAGAAGCGGCGCTCCGTGTTGATCAGCTTCGAGTTGAGCGCCGTCTCAGCGCAGCGAATCAGGTTCTCCTCGTTGGAGTTGTTATCCAGCGTGAAGGGGACGCACAGCTTGTCCAGCGCCTTCATGGCGATAGCAAGCGCGCTGCGGTACGCCTTGACAATGACCTGCGGGGCGATTCCGTCCTCCACGCACTGCTTCGACTCCTTCAGCAGCTCGCCAGCGAGCACGACCACCGACGTGGTGCCGTCACCAACCTCGTTGTCCTGCGCGCGAGCGATGTCGACCAGACTCTTCGCGGCAGGGTGGACAATCTCGAGCAGGTTCATGATCGTGGCGCCGTCGTTGCTGATCTGCACGTCGCGGCCGTTGTGGATGAGCTTGTCCATCCCGCAGGGGCCGAGGGTGGACTTCACCGTATCCACAATGTTGATGCACGCATTGATGTTGCTGATAAGCTGCGGCTTACCTTGCGAGGTGTCGGTACCTTCGCGCAGGAGCACAAGCTGCGGCTGGATCATGATGAATGCTGAAAAAGGAGGGGAGGAAAAGAAATGAAAACTTGACCGATGTGTATAATATCTAGTTTGTAATACGCGAGGGAAACAAGAAGGGGGAAAATAAAGGGATGCAGAGCTACGTGGAAACGTACGCTGAGATAATATAGAATGATGACTGTTCAACAGATGACTTGAAAAAAAAAAGAATGAACAGCGAAATGCTCTCTTTCCAAATGTAATTGCAGGAATGAGAGAGAGAGAGAGAGAGCAACCGGAAGGGAGGGAGTGACGCGATGCGGCAGCACAACGGGGAAAAAAAAAAAAAACGAGAGACAACGGGAGTGTTCAGGAAAGAAGAGAGTCACTACGAGCAGAACAGGAAAAAAAAAAAGATTTGCAGCAGCGAGGCTGCGAGGGAGACACTTTCACGGGCAGCTTGACGTTTTACGAGCATGCCGGTGGCGATTCACAACACCTTGTTTCCGCGCCCACGCACGCACACAGCTTTTGAAAAGCATGCACACAAAAACAGCAGGCTGGCTAAGAGAAACACTTCAACGTTTCACATTTGAAGAACAGAAGAGCTGGGTAGAAATCGAAAGAACAAAGAAGGGGTGTTCTCTTCAAAGACTTGTCAGACGATTGCGACCAAAAGAACTAGAGCAAAGACACTTGTATTGCTTTATTGTGTTTTCTTTTTTTTTTTTTTTTCAGCACGTAAAGAGTGCTGTAGTCAAAATTTTACATCGTCTAAGGTGCGACGCATCTTCACATTGTTGAAACTTACAGAAAAAAAAAGGGAGCGGAACAGCTGTGTGCGCGACGCGCCGCGGCTTCGCATTCTGTTTTACATTCTCACAGTGGGCCTCTGCCAACTGTAAATGAGTGGGAGAAAAAAAAAAGATTGTAGCGAGTACGCCAATAATAACAGCGTCAAGAACAAAAAAAGATGAGCAAAATGCCATGATTGCAACGCAGCTCTCTCGGAAACGAACGAGATGTAAGCAGATGAAGGACCAACTTCAACAACACAAACAACGACAACAACAAGCGCGACGCCCTCTCCGAAGCGATCTCTACCAAATGACTGCACTTGCTTGTGCATTTCGGCGCTGCAGCACGCCCGCACGCTATTGCTTGTTTTGCAGAAGGGAGAAGAAGAACTCCGACTCCAGTGGTCCGTCTTCCTCCAAATCGGTGCAGTGCACGGCGTTGCGGACGCGATCCACGCCGTACTTGGCCCGCAGCGTGTGCGGAAACAGCACGTGGCACACCTCAGGGTCGTGCGGGCCGCAGACCGCCCGCAAGGCGGGAACCGCGTTCTCCGCACACACCTCGATGGCCCAGCATGGTCCGGACGACATCTGCTCCACTAGCTTCTTGTACTCCGGCACTACGCCGTTGTACACCTCTAAAAAGTCCTCGGCGTCGGCAACGGCAAGCTGGTAGGAGCCGAGCGCGCTGATGTAGAAGCCCTCGTCGATGAGGCGCTGCACAATCGCGCCCTGGTGGCGACTCGTGATCGCGTGCGGCTTAATGACGCAGACGGCGCAGTCCCGCAGGGTCGCAGTTGTCTTGCCCGGCCCCATCAGCGTCTGCCGCATCTCCGCGACGTCGGCTGCGCTGGCAACCTGGAACACCGCAGACGGGTAGGACGCGGCAACGCCACCCACACGCTCGCGTGCGTCGGCGCCGCTGACTAGGAGAAGCAAAACGCGAGCGCTGCCGGCGGCAACGCGGTCCACTAAGCTCGGCGAAAGCTCTACCAGTCGAATGGCAGTGATCCGCAGGTCCTGCGACGTGATGGCCTCCACGATGTTTCCTGCTACGGCGTAGTGGTGCTCCATGTCGATGCCGAGCATGCACTCGCTTGTGTTGGCGGACAGCCGCCGGCGGGTCGCCTCGTCGCCGTAGTCGACAATGCGCAGCGGCCGCGAGAAGACGTTGATGGTTGCTCCGACGAAGAGCTCGTTCGGGCTCAGCGACGGATACGCGCAGCGCTTCAGAAAAAGTCTCTTCGTCTTCAGGTCGTGCATCTCAATCGTCTTATCTTCGGAAAAGTAGCACAGCTGGTACACTCGCGTCAGGCCGGCTTGCGGGTCGGCGTACTCGACGACAAAGGCGTTGCGTTCGTCCCCGGCCATGTTTTGATGACAAAAAAAAAAGGGAGGCGTTGGCTATTTGTGACTCCTGCCTACCGAATGCTCGTTGCTCGACGCGTGCAAGGAGCAAGAAGGAAAAAATAAAATGCTAATGTTTTGGATGAAGTGTGTGAATAAGGAAAAGGTGAGGGTATAAGGCGAGAGCGGGGAAAGAAAAGGCTTTGGGGCAAGATGCACTGGAAGAGGGAAACATAAAACATGAATCAGAACAATCGCAAACCAGCGAGCTGCTCCTCCCAAGACATTGTCGTCGCGGACCGAAAAAACAAACAATGCCGCGCTTTTGACAACGGATGAAGCGCCGCGTGTGCGCGTGTAAATTTGGCCTTTTACATAACGCAAAAAAAAAAAACCTTTTCTTCTTATTGCGTGTGACAGAAAGAAAGTTCTTTCCATTTTTTTCCTTAAAGACCCTCTTGCTCCACAGATTGCCGTGTTGTCACTTCGTACGGGAGCAGTGAGTTTGACTGCCACTACGCAAGAGTGTCAAAAAGTGTTACTTCTCTCTACTACATGCTGTTGGCGTTTGCTGTTCGCTTGGGAGAAAGCATAGACTGGCCATTAAAAGGGCCTTTTTTTTTTTTGATAAAATAAAAAGTGTAGCATGCTTAAATATTAATCGAAAAGGGTGAAAAAAAAGTTAAGTTAGCGGAAAACGGACAAACAAGAACACAACAACTAAATAACGCACCGTAAGACACACCCACAAGATACAACGGGTGGAGAGAAGCCAGCTGTCATTCGCATTCGCTTCCTGTGCGGGAAGAAACAGAACACCTCACGACCGCGCCGATGCTTTCCCGCTTCTTGTAATGGTTATATGGAAACAGCTTTGCATCGCGCTAGTCCACATGGCCGTAGGTCTTGCGCTTCGCCAGCGGCTTGAGCTTGTCGCTGTGGATGCGCGACATTTCCTTCACCGCCTCACGTTTCTCGGCCTTCTTAATGCGCTGAGAGGTGCGCAGGATGGCCTTCGGCGCATTGCGCTGCTTGCTAATGCGCTTCACCTCCACAAAGTTCGCGTATTTGTTCTTGAGCGAACGCATGTAGTTGAAGTTGTGCTTCTCCGGACCGCGCAGCGGCCGGATGGGCTTGCTGGCGTCGGACTTCCAAACGCGCAGAACGGCATCCTCGCTGCCGCTGTAGATGTAGTTGTTGTCCGGTGACCATTTCACGGCACACACGCCGGCCATGCGCTTCGTGTGGAACATCTCAATCGAGTCAGATTTGGTCGTCTGGTGCAGGTCCCAGATCCGCAGCGACGCATCCTGCGAGCCGGCAGCAAACATCGTCCCGGTCGGGCAGAAGTCCACCGATGTCACGGGCCTGATGTGTCCCTGGAAGACGTTGCGCGGTCTGCCGGGGACGCGAATGTCGAAGAGGTAGCAGTTGCGGTCGTCGCTTCCCGTCACAAACACGTTGGGGTCCATGGGGTTCCAGGAGAGCGACGTGGAGCACATCTCCATCACAATCTTGCTGTGCGCGGATTGGCTGCGGGTGTCGTATAAAAAGACGCCGCGATCAGCCATGCAGCACGCCACTAGGTTGGTTTCGATCTTGTTGAAACGGCACGACGTCACGGTGTCATCACCCCATGAGAAGCGCTGTAGCGGCTGCGTGCGGTTGACGTCCCAGATGTTCACCACGTCAGACGAGGTGGCAAACCACGACTTCTGGAAGTGGTGGTCGATGGACGAGAACGGGAACTCGCCGAGGTACTCGGCAACCGGCTCGATGCGCTCCTCATCCGGGTCGAAATCGAGATCCCACATTTTCACGGTCTTGTCGCGCGAAGCGCTGAAGCAGGCAACGCCATCGGGCGAGATGACGACGCCGTCGATGGAATGCCGGTGCGCGTCAATCACGGCGCGCTGCTTCTTCGTCATCACGTCCCACACAATCAATCCACCGTCTACGGATCCGCTGGCGACGGTGGATAGGTTGGTGATGTCGGTGGCGATAGACTGAATTGTGTCCTGGTGTCCGGGAAGGGCGGCAACAAAGGGTTTGGCGAACATGCGGTCCATCTTGGCGGCACGTACCGCCCGGGTAAACTCGACCTGCTTCGCCATAGGATTGAATTTGGGATCGTAGTTTCGGTTGGCCTTGGGCACCTCTGTTGCACGATCCTTCGTCCACTCCAGCTCGGAGCGGCTGATGGTCTTAATTTTGACCATAGCGGAAGCGGCACACAAGCGAGTGGTGCAGCTGCGAGAGGGAGAAAGCGTGTGGTGAAAAGGCAAAAAAAAACCTAAACAAATGTGCGTAACGAAGCGATAGGGCTTCAGTGAATTTTTTTTTCTGCTGTGCGTAATAGCTCTTGATGGAGTAGCCGAAACAAATAACGAAAGGTGTAATGGACCAAAGTAGGCATGAACGTGGCGTAAGCAGTTTTTTAGGCGCGTTGAACATTATTAAAAAAGAATTCCTGTAGGAAGAAAAAAGCGGCACTTTCAACCGGTGAGTACCTTTCGTTTTATGTGGAAAAACGACACGATATGCGCCATTTAAACGCAAGAGTAGAACCATAGCCTTTTTTCTTAATTTTCAAGTCGTCGATACATGCTTGTACGCATGTACGTTTTTTTTTTCTCCTTTAATTTCCGTTGTCTGCTACATATCAGCAATCTAATAAACATCGTTCAATCACAAAAGAAAGACGAGGCACAGCTGTGCATTACTCAGACAGCTCTGTACAACGTCCGCAACGGCGCAGAGAGAAAGAAAAGACTGCACAACATTACTAGTTCAAATCGTCAGGGTTCCCGTGCTCAGTGAACGGTGCAAGCATTTTGTCCACAAAGCGCTCGTAGTGAATCACACCGTTTTCCTCGAAACCCTGAATTAAGTCTCGAAACTCTTCCTCGTGGTACTTCTCGCCCATGGTCGTCATGATGTGTCGAAATTCGGCCACAGAAACAGTGCCGTCGAGATCTTTGTCGAAGACGCGAAACGCCTCCTTGACCGCCTCCGCCGTGTCCATCTTGTCGTCGTGCTTTGCAACGAGCGCCTCATAGCCAGCCATGTCTACATCAGTGGCGGTCGCCATAATTTCTTTGATCTTCTCTTCGCTCGGATTGAGGCCAGCGGCCCTCAGCGCCGTCGGAACCGTCGTTTTGGGAATCTTGCCATCTCTCTGCAGTAACTCAAACGCTTCCTTCATCAGCGTTGAACGAGACATGACGCTAAGCAGGCGAACCCTATTGTACACACGCAAAGTGTAAGTATTTTTTTTTTTGTGTGTGTGTGAGTGTGCAATTGTTGTGTGTAATTGGTGGAGAAATTACCCGCACTTATGCAAACTTTACAAAAAAAAAAAAGAAAAAAACTCAGCAGCAGCAACTAGTTCTCTTTTGTTTCTGTGTATAAAAACGACCACAAAGAAAAGTTGGAAGAAAAAATAAAAGAATGCGAAGTGTGATAAAAATAGAAAACAGAAAGGTACGAAAGAGTCTGTCCTTTTGTATGTATTGCCCTCTTTTTTATTTCCTTCATAATTAAACCGTTTTTCATTAATGTGCATGATGAACTACACCAGAGGTTTAAGCTGTATTCAGTCGTCAACACTTTTCAACGTTCTTTTCTTCTGTTTATCATCAATTAATGCAGTTGCACTCATTTTCAGCGATGCATGCACTTGTACCACTCAACCCCAACAATGCTCTTGGCAGCTATTTTTCTCTTTTTATTGTTTGTGAGTGAAAAAAAAAGGCATATTTTTAATTGCTTAAAACAAAATGTAACAGAAGACAACACCGTCACACAGCATTCACAAGAACAACAACAGAAAGGAGAAAAACATGCTAAACCCTTCAGCACGACAAAATTGAAGGAGTCGCAAGTAAAAAAAAATCATTTTTTGGTCCAGACAACGTTTCAAAACACTAAAAAAAAAAAAATAAAAAGAATCTAAGACTCTCAAAATATTTCCAAGTCGCCAACGATGGAGATGGCCGCTGCAAACCAGAACCACCAAAAGCGACGGAAGCTGTTCGCAATGGACTCCAACGCTTCGAAACGAGAATGCGCTTTCAGCCAGTTGTACTCGGCAAAGTTGGCCGGCACCTGCAGTTCTTTCTTTTCAATATCCACGTAGTACGGGCGACCGGGAGGCATCACGCGAATTTCCTGGCCCTTCAGGAACCAACGGTAGAGAAAGGCGGATTTGAGCATGCCTTTGAGGAACTCCTCCAGCTCATCTGGATTGACGAAGTCGGGGTCCGTCTTGCGCTTCGGATCGTCCCAGAAACTGGTGTTGTACGCGTTAAATTTCAGCGTGGCACCCACGCGAACACGCACATTTTCGACATCGGTGGTTTGCTGCGTCTGCTGCGCCTCCATCTTGAGCTGCACAGCCTGGAGCCGCGGCGCCACCGTTGACAGGAAAGTGAGAATCTCCTGTGCGGAGGCGGTGTCTAAAATTTTGACGGAGCCGGATGTCCAGTCTACGTTGAAGGCGCTGCGCCGCTCAGTAGCTTCGCGAACGGGGTATAAGTCGACTGCTTTGACCTCGCGCTCCTGCAAAAGCCAGTTTGTCAGCGTGCCCGGCTCAATAATTTTTTGGGCAGCGGGAATCTTCACCAGGTCCGTCGTAGAGGGGTCTTTGATCACATGAATCGACATGAAGGAAAAGGCAGGGGAGTGTTTGAACATGTCGTCGTTGTCCAGCACTCGCTTCGAGAAGCTTGTGTAGTCCGCTTCGTCGTCCCAGGTCACTCGCTTCCACTTCATGCGCTTCGTGAGGTCCTCGGACTCGTAGAACTGGTCCATTGCGCGGGAGGAGTTCGTTTCGGCAGTCGTCGTCGCGGGTGCTTTCTCATTCTTCTTTGCATTTCTGGACCTAAAAAACTCAACAAAATCTTTTCCGTACGCGACGAAACCCTTTTCCATTTTGTATCGCTCCTGGCGCAAAAGCTTTACGGGCGCCTTCTGGACTCCGACCCACTCCAAAATGTCGGGCTGAAAAGCTAGCTTTCGCACGGCAGACATTACAGCTCCTCTTCTTCTCTTTTTTAATTCACTACTAAGTAGGATGGGGAAAAAAAGACTTGGTAGTACTTGTTTAACCTTTTGTGTTTTCCGCGAAAGGAAGATTGACAGTGAGCGAATTTATAGTCGATACAATAAAAATTCCAACAAATATGATTTAAGGACGCGAAAATAAAAGGGTTTAAGGGACATAAAGGAGCGAGAGAAAGGGAGAGAGAGAGAGAGAGAGAGAGAAAGAGAGAAAGAGAGAGAAAGAGAGAAAGAGAGAGAAAGATGTTTGATGGAAGAAAAAGGGAAAACAATATATTCGATTTCGTTAAAATTAAACCGATGCGGTACTACTGCATAAAAAAAAAAAAAAAAGAAATCGGGCGATCCGTCGTAAAAAAAATAAATTACAAAACAAAGTGTCAACATAAATGACTCACCAGAAAAACGGAAAAGGTAAATAGTATGACAGAATACACTTGAAAAGAACGCCAATTTCCATTATTTGTCACTGCCCTTGCGGCAGTTTCTTTTTTTTTAATTGCGAATGTGGCGCAACACCTTTCGATTGCCTGGAGGGCGAATAGCAGTATCAAATTAATTGTCACAATTGCTTTTACTTCATTATTATTTTTTTTTTTTGCGGGTTGTTGGCTTAATGCACGAAAGCTTTTGATGCAGTCGACTTTGCAAACTTGAGAAATTAGTTTTCTACACAAAGACAACAAAACTGTAGCGATAAATAAAGAGAGAGAGAAAGAGAGAAAAACTGGCTCACCGCCGCCGTTGAAGAAATTATTTCCGTTTTTCAACCCCGTGAATGGAAATAATTTTTTAACTAAAAGAGGAGAAAGGAAAGTGATTAAAATAGTGGTGAAATGAATGAAAAGAACGCAATTCCTTTTTTTATTTTTCAACGGCGCTTCGTAAAAAAAGAAAAAAGGGGAAATAAATCACAGTTGAATAGTAATACCCAGCATTTTGTAGAATTCGCGCAAAATAGCTTGGTGACCTGGCCATGCAGGAGATGTCACCAGGTTGGCGTCAACGACGGCCTCCGTCGGCGGCACCTCCTTGTACTGCCCGCCAGCAACGGTGACGTCAGGGGAAACGGCAGGATAGCAAGTGAGCGTCCTGGCCTTGACAACGTTGGCCGCGACGAGGACCTGAATGCCGTGGCAAATTGCCGCCACAGGAAGCTTGTTGTCAAAAAAGTGGCGCGTCCACTCGATAATCTTGGGGTTGAGCCGAATGTACTCGGGAGCGCGGCCTCCCGTAATGTACAGGCCTTGATAATCCTGTACATTCACCTCTTCAAAGGTCTTCGTGATGGCAAAGTTGTGGCCGCGGAGCTCAACGTAGGTCTGGCATCCAGTAAAGTCATGCACGGCCGTGGCGATCATATCACCTTTCTTTTTTCCGGGGCAAACGACGTCAACCACAACGCCGAGGGACTCCAGCGCCTGAAACGGCACCATGACTTCGTAGTCCTCCACGAAGTCGCCGGCAAACATAAGAACTTTCTTGGTCATTTTTTGTGTATTTTTTATGCCAAAAGAAAGTGGTGTATAACGGATTGAAGAATTGTTTATTTGCTTTTGTTTGAGAAGAGGATGCTTTAGAACACCCCCAGTGTAAAAAGAAGCAAAAAATGAGATAAAGGGATGAGCAAGAGAGAATTGGGCTGTTGAAAGGTTGCGAAAGTCAATTCGACTAACTGTTGCAAAGGAAAAATACACCTGATCAACTGCAAGTGGCCTCCACTTGCTCAGTTTCTTTCATTTCACTTTGTTTTTTTAAAATCGAAGATAATTGTATTTATGCAGCGATGACTTTTGCTAAAGATCATCGGTTAATAAAAATGAGCAGGTTTTCGATATAGAGCGTTATTGTTAATCAATTTTATTCACTAGTTGTGGGGGCAAAACGTGTGGCACACCTGCAACAAAAAAATGTGTGAATTTGTCGTTTGTTTTTTTCCGTAACTTTGATGGCAATGGCGACGTTGACGGCGTGGTTAACCCGTACTCATAAAAAAACGCTCGCAGAAGAAGTCAACAGCCAACACGACCTCGATCACTTGCCTGATTCATCCCGTCACCGGCGTGGCTTCATAAAAAAAAAAAAAGAAAAGGCTGAAGCAGGTCTCAATTACGCTTCACATATCGGGAGGTCGGCGAAATTATTAGCTTAAAACGCTCCGGCTCAGAGTTTCTTGTTACCGCAAATCTTCCCCCCCCCCCCCACGCCCAACACGATTGCTTTGAAAAAAAAAACTATTTGTTTCGGTTCTTTTTGCGGCTCAACGCTTTCGTATCTTGTCCGTGGTGTGGCGTTTCGGTAATTGTTGCAGGTGGACCTAACATTACACTGCTGAAATCTATTTTTAAGTCAAGACCTCTTCGAAGCTTTGGTTGATTTTTCTTCAGCAGCAATACACCGCAAGTAAACAAGAACTATTTTGCATCAATCTTTCTTTTTTGTGGGCTCGACCGTTTTGAAAAGCGCTCTGTCTTCCCACTGTGCAAAGTCGTACGCGTGCTGGTCACTTTTTCTTTACGATGTCCGTAACTAAACGGCTTTCACGTTCTGTCCAAGAATTTGCTGTTAATAATTCTAAATCAATTTTGTAACAATTTCACTGAACTGAAAAAAATTAAAATAAAAATGTTGCTGCTGCCAGCATAATTTGACGTAAAGCTATCTAAATAGAAACTTTTACCATGTGAAGCTCGAAGATCAAAAGAAAAAAAAATTATGTCTCAGTCTGCGCCCACGCTTTTGTTGTGCATACAAGTAAAAGATTTTTTTTTATTTTGTTCAATGTGTTGTACTAAATTCAAATAGCTTTCCACTCTTTTCTATTCTCATTGAACACCATTCCTTTTTTTGTTGTTAATCTGCATCGGTGCATTACCGCAGGTGTACAAATATTTATTAGCTCTCCACTTTTAATTTAATTGTTCGGAGAACATGCTCGATTTTCGCGACGTTTCGGCAGAAAACCAGATTAAAGGTTTTACTACTTATTTCGACGAGGTCAACTACCCGGCGCAGCCGCTCAGCGCCGAGTCGAAAGCTTTTTTCAACAATTTTTTTGGCGGTGAGGGATTTGTAAGTTTGTGCGACTTGCTATTCGGCAGCTATTATGACCGCTACACACCAGCGGCGGAGGAGCTCTGCTGGATGGATTACGCCAATATCGCACCCACTCAAAGCATCGCGACAGCACTCTCGGGCCTTATTCACCCAAATTCCACATTCATCTCCGCCCTCGAAGCACTGTCACAGCCGTCGCCAACTTTCGCAGCGCGTTTAAAAAAGGGCTGGAAAAATGCCGCAGAGGCGCGCCTGACATCGTTCTTGTCAACAGACCTCCCCCTGTCTGCAATTTATCCGCTGTCATTCCAACTGATGGCGGAACCGGCTGACTCGAACCTTTACCAGCTGCCGAGAGCGCGGGTCCCGCCAATCCTCTTGGTTCCGTTTTGGGAGCCGCCGGTTGTCACGCGCAAGGAGCTCAGCCAGCAGCAAATTTTAACGTCGTTGCCGTGCTCGCCGATGGGATACTTCATGTTCCGGCTTTTCATTTTCGGCATGAAGCGCGTTCAGCAGAACTGCGGGGAGTATTTAGCACAACGTCGACAGGGCAATTTAATTTCCTGGCTGATGGAGCTGAAAAGCACTGCATACAAAACGCTCTACAAAACGATGCCCGCCGACATGCCATTTTACACGCAGCTGTTGCAGACGTACATTCAAATCTACGTGTCGCCGTCGCTGCCGCGTCACCTCGGCACCAAGGCCACCATCACAGAGGTGACGTGGACGACGTGCGACATGGTGGCTGCGCTGCTGGTGATGGCGCCGTCCCTACTCGCTCATCGGCATGTTCCGCAGCCGCTCGACGAGATGGCGCGCCTGGGCTGCACGAATCCCGAAGCGCTGGCACAAATTGTGTCCATTATCCCGCTCCACACAAGCATGATTTACGCCATGCTGGAGAGCCGCGGCGACGGCACCGTTGCGGAGGCAAGGGAGACTGTGCAGCCAGAGTTTTCGTCCAACGCGAATTCGAAAGCGCAGAACGATGTCGAGAACATTAGAAGCACTCTCTACAGGAATTGCCTAATTCTCTTGCGTGAGTGCTTGCTCTCGTTGGAGCTCGAGCCGTACTGCAAGCCAGCACACTTCACTTACTGCCTTGAGCTGTGGGCGGTGTTGTTGGACCCGTTTGAGAAGCAGCAGCGCACGGCGAACTCGCAGTACGTGTTGCATCACTTTGAAGCCTTCGCGTTTATCACCGTAGACGTTCTGAACATGCTCGTCAAAAGCTCGTTTGTGCGTTCTATGAATGAGGAAAGCGTGCGTGTGCTGAAAAAGTGCCTTCATCTGCTTTCCCGCGAGGAAGTCGCGAGTCTTTTTGCAGACATCCACGCGTCGCAGGCTTCACTTCGCAGCATTTCGGACATTGTGAGCCGCCATTTTGTGTTGAACTGGTCCAGGAGCGACGGCAACCTTCAGATTCCTGATTTGCACAGTAGCACTACTTGCGATCTTGCGGCGAGGGCGTACGTGATGCTCGAGCGGGCACTCGCCGGAGACGTTTCTGAGGTTTTCAAAACCGACTTACGCGAGGCGCTCAGCTTCATGATCACCGCGTTTCCTGATATCGCATCACACCTCGATGCCTGGCGCACGATGGAGCGAAGCTCTTTCAAAAATGTCGCAGCGCCGTCTTTGCGGGTGACGTTTGCTGCAAAACAATTGACGGATAGCGAGAGATCGGCATTTTTTAAAGGAGGGAAAATGCAGCGGAAGACTTTTGCGAAAAATCTCCGCCTACCGACGCGCAACGGCCGCGTTCCTGGAGGCCTCCACCCTGCTTTGATCACAAGTCTTCGAGACGAAATTCCGCTGCTGCTGACCGTGTCGCGTTTTCTTGATGCGGTAATTGTGAAGGTGTTAGAGACGTATTACTCATCTGTCATTCCAAAGTGCGATAACGGGCACAATTTGTGGCTAGTTTACTCAAAGAGCTACGCTTGCAAGAATCATCCTCGGGAGCCGGCGTTGTGGGAGTGCACGTTGTGCGAGTCTGTTTATGGCAGCTGCTGTCGAGGCTTTCCATGCATGGCGAGCGGTGAGCGCTACCTCGTCTGTGAAACCCCACAATCAGACTCAAATCAATGCAGCCGTTGTGGTCAGGTAGTTCCGGATGACTGCAACCTTTTCTACAAGGAGCAGAAGCGGGATGTTTTTTTGTGCCCCGACTGCGCATCGCAGCCGTTTAGAGCACCTTCAACGCGCTGGATTGCTTCTTACAAGACATGGGCTGCTGTTTGCGTGTTTATCATTTTTTATTTTCTTGTACGTTTTTTGAGCTCTTAGAATGAGGTTGTCCGCTTTCCTTTTTCGCTTTTTTTTTCTCACCTGTCGGATCAATTAAAAATTGCAAAATGCCTATTAAAGTATTTGGTGCGATTGTGCTACTAAGAAGTTTGCCGCACTGCAACATGAATGCTCGAAAAAAAGAAAAAAAGCAGCAACAACAACAGAAAAAAATATAACAGCTGCATATTTTTTTTTTGTTCTCTTCGAAAAAAAAAAACGCAAAAGAATGAGAAAGGTTTGTGAAACGATCGAGCTTTTGAAGCGACAATTTTTTTTTAGTTAGAGCTTTAAATCAGATTAAATCAAAAACAACAAAAAAGAAAAGAACACAAGTTTTGAGGTCTTCTCGTTTTTTTTTTTATTGCGCCGGTTGTGCACATTTCCATCAATAAAACCATCGCAGCCGTAGTTTATCTCGACTGCAAACGATAATGGTTTCCAATTTAAAATGAAGACAATTTTTTGTTTGCACATGCTGCTTCATCTCTGCTGATTACAGTAATGATAACATCTCTTTTTTCTAACCTTGCTCCCCTATTTTTTTTTCTGGTTTATGATTTAATGCTATATTAAAGCGATCTTGTTGCTGGTATCTGTGACTTCCTCTTGCCTTGTCGTCATTGGAATTGTCTTTCTGTTTGCACTCTTATCATTCAGTATCATTTGAAATTTACAGGCTCAATAATTAGTGCACTTCGTAGTAGCCTTGAAGATTCGCAATTTGCCTGCCTCTGCTGTCTTCCTGACATTGCGGTGATTTATCAGAGTGTAAATTTTGCTCTCACCATTTCATTTTTTTTTGGAAGTAGTGTGAGACTTACCAGAATACACGCAGGTTCAGTTTTTGCCATTCCAGTTTTTGGCAACAACGAAAGCAAAAAGTTGCTCGTATATATTTTTCTCTTTGCTCTTACATTCGCAAGTTTCTGAAGCTGTCTCTCGCTTCTCGCATTTTTTTTTTTGGCGTGTGTGTTGAAAAAGCGTTGACAACACACTTTTTTTTGTGTAGCAAACAAATTTCTTATTTGCTTCGCATCACGCAATATTATCTTAACTATTACCAAGAGCTAAAACAAAAAAAAAATGTCGTCTGTCAGAGAAGAGCTGCCGCTCATTCGCGCCAAAGGCGACGTACTGAATCAAACAACTGGTCCTTTTGTCGGTCCCGGCACCTACGATGTAAATAGAACAGCTCCGGTAAACTCAAGCCGAGCCCCCTTTAACAGCACTAGCACTCGACAGCCCCTCTCACGGGCGGACCCGGCGCTTCCTGGACCCGGCACGTACAATTTTGGTGGCAATGCGCCGGAAACCTACTCCGGAGCTGGGTCGCGCGCATTCGCCTCCGAGTGCTCCCGCTTCGCCGCCGTTAAAGGTAGCGACGCGCCTGGGCCTGGCGCGTACGACGCACAGGACAAGTATAGCCTGCGAAAGAACCCACGCTCACATACGTTTTCTGGGCCTTACAGCACTGCAGCGGATCTGAGTCGCGGTGCCAACCTCGGCCCTGGCAGCTACTACCCCAACTACTCCGCCGCGGACCGCAAGGCTCCGAAGGCTTCCGAGTTTTCAAAGTACAGTAGCCGCGAAGCATTTCGACCCTCTGCCGGACCAGGGCCTGGCACCTATGACTCCCTGCAAGCCCGGCATAGCGTTGCAGCAACAAAGCCGTCTTCAATGTTTGTCACCAAGACGAAGCGGACCGTCTGCGGCGGTGCTGGCTCCGGCGACACACCGGGGCCAGGGACGTACAACATTGCCGCACCTTACCCGCGTGACCTCTCTGGATCGCGCGAACAGTTTTCTGCATTCGGTACCTCGTCTGGCCGCTTCGCGAGTGACAAAGGTGCCGATCGGGCTCCGGGGCCAGGCACGTACTCTGGCGACATCGCCCCACGCCGATACCACCCGCAAATCGGCCACGGCTCTGCTGCATTCGTGTCCACGCGCGACCGCTTCCCAGAAACCTTGGGAAACTCCGCACCCGGACCGGGGACATACGACTCTCGCAAGCCGCTCCGCCACAACGAGTTTGGAGAGCCGATGCCGTTTGGCTCCACTGTGCCTCGTTTTAGCCCAGTCTGGTCGCAGCACCCACAGTCGGAGCTGCTCGACTTCTCAGGCGTCTCAAGCGCCGATCAGAGGCCCCGAAGTGTTCCACTTCGACCTTTTGTCCAGCGCAAGATTACGCCGTCGAGTGCGCCTGCGCCGCTGCCGGATCGCGTGTACAACGTGCGCTACGACTGGCCTAAGCCGACGTCGAACGCAAACACCACCTTTGGCTCTTCCAGCCGGCAGCCGCCTTCCCTGCCTCTGGCGACGGATGCCCCAGGCCCAGGGGCGTATGACGCCGCCGGCGGTTGCATAGCTACGGGGCTGCGCAGCGGGAACTCGGCGTGGGGCCGTGACGTTCGCTTTGCTAGCACGATGCCGCTAAGCGGTACGCCAGACCCTGGCAAGTACTACCATAGTAGTACCTTCCTAACAAAGTCGCACAACGTGACTATCGGGTCTGATACAACGTGGATCGACTGATGTGTGTTAGCAACCGAGCTTCTTTTTAGTGTGTTGGTATGTACAATAGTCGCTGTCAGTGATCAGCTTGGAATGTACGTTTTTTTTCCCCCCTTTTCCGGGATCATGTACAGCTTTCCTTTTTTATTAATCTTTTTTTTTTCTTGCACTTCTTCAAACGCTTCTTACTTTGCATCTCCGTTGAGCACCATTGAAAGCAAGGAAAGAACAATATTTCTGCTTGTGAGAGCTTTGACCCACGCAACGTAGCACACGCGTGACAAGTCGACTTTGAAGGTGTAGGCTCGCGCTTTTACGTCACTGCGTGTGCTCGTTGGGAGGGGTGCAGATTGCTTTACCTTTTTTGTATTTCCTCCACGTACAGCGGAGGACAAGACTTTGTCCTCGCGGGACTGCTGTTGCAGGAGCCGCACTTGCACACGAGCAGCGAAAAACAGTTAGTCGTTTTTGTGCGTGCTTTTTCTTTTCGCTAAGCAACATTATGAGTCAAATGCCGCTTTCTTTCCCTTCTGCCCTGACAATGTTTGTCTTCCTCGCCCACGTTCTCCTTTTTTTTTTTTTTACAATTGTGTTACTCCGCATCACGACCGTTTTTCTCGTTGGGAGCTATTCTTATTTGTTGAAAAAGAAAAAAAAAACAGAACGAGGGTCATCTGCCGATCATTATTATTATTATTTTTCTTCTGTTTCGACTGTATTCGGTTGCCAGCGCGCACACCTCCGCACCTCTTAAGCTCTTTTTTTAAATCCTGCGTTCATCCCCTGTTGTGGACTTCCGTCTTGCCAGCAGTTTGCCATCCACACTCGCTATCTCGCACTTTGCTGGTGAGTTTGCTGCCTATCATTGAAAACATTATTTCTTAGAACTTCCCTTGTCTCTTAGCGCTAGTCGAGATGCTCAACCGCAACGGGCTTGTGATGTCTCGCTGGAGGTCTGCGTTGCCGACGTTTGTGCGCCGCGCGGTGCAGGTCGACCAAATGGAGCTCGATTCTGCCTTGTCGCAGATGTACTCCCTTTGTACGAACCCTTCGCTGGTGAGCAAGATGAGCCGGGCTCGCATGATGACGAAAGGCCACTACTACCGCGACGATCCCGCCTTCCTGGTACTGCAACTGAGCTTCCTAGCGATTACCACCATAGCTTACTTCCTCGTCATGGGTACGTTTGATATGATGCTCTACAATATCGTTCGGAGCATACTGTGGTTTCTGTTGAGCGGGCTGGCGCTGGCGTGCGTGGGTCGAGCCGTGGCGGTAATGTACCTGTCTCCAGCTGCTGCGGACGGCGGTCGCGGCGAAAGCGCCGGGCAGCACGCCAGCGCCGGCCTCGACGTCTTTTCTACGTACCTGCGATCCGACGTGGATTGGCGCTACGCGTTCGACGTGCACTGCAATGGTTACTTCACCTACTTCATGTGGACGCAGGTGCTGCAGTACCCGTTTCTAGCAATGTCTGCCTGCTCACCCGCGCTCGCAAACACTTTCTATCTGGTTGGCGTGCTTACGTACATATACAACACGTTTCTTGGCTATCTGGAGATCCCGTCGTTGTCGCACCAGCAGCGTCTACTATACCCTGCGTTGGCCGCAGTGGTGATGTACCTGCTGTTTTATCTTAACAACACGAACCTCTCTTATGAGGCTTGGGACTATATGTGGAATTAGTGAAAAATTGTGAAAGCCGCTGCCCGCGGGCGAAGCGTGCAACACGTGGTACCTTCTCTTCGCTCTTCTTCCTTCTGTGTTGTCGCCGTGACGCGCCTTCCTCTCTCTCTCTCCCAAACCTCATTACCGTATCCTCCGCTTTCCCGAGATGACCTGTTGCTGCAGATCTTTTTTTCCCCTTTTTTTTTCGCTTGTGCATGTTCCCATTGCCCACCAGAAGCAGAGTTATCTTCTGATAATCTCGTTAACCAACAGTGCTCCTTGAAAAATCTTCTTTTTTTTTCTGCTGACTTTTCCAATGTGGCGATCGAATAGATGATGTAAGTAGTTGTGCTTTTTTTTTTTTGATGCCTTTGCGGAGGCTTTTGGCACGAGAAGCATGTTAGATGCAAGAACGAAGCGCTTCCTTCAGGTGCGTTTCGTAACTGTCCGTCACGATCTCCAGCGTATGCGTTCTCTCTTTTGTTTTCCTGCTCCACTCGGGACTGCATCCTTCACTCTCTCCTGTCTCTCTCTTTTATTTTTTCTCTGTCTCTTTTCCGCCTTGAACTCTGCTTTATCTTTTTCCTTTGTTCACACGCGTCCCCAACCGACTCTGTATGTCAAGCTTCCCTTTAGCACTGCTTCCCAATCTTTAAAAAGGGGAGGTCCGCATAGCAGACGAAGGGTGATAGGAACGTGCAGACTGCTCACCCGACTCACACGTCCACAACACCCGGCGAACCTTTAGGGCCAAGCTACGCAGCCTTTGTGCAGTGTTGCAGCGCAGCGACTTATTGCCACACGCACCACTGCTAACGCTTGGGTATTTTTCTGTTCGTGCTCTCTCTCCCCTACCTGAACAGGGGAAGTGTCATTGAAGCACCCCGCCGAATTAGCTTTTTCTGCCAATGCTGAGGCGCACGCTTTGCGCGCGGCGTTACCCGTTCAACAAGCGCGGCCCGCGTGAGCGCAAGTCATGGAAGCACCACGTGCTGACGGAGCCGCCGAAGCCGCTGGAGTGGCGTGACCCGAAGGTGTGGACAAAGGATCTGAGCCAAATGAAGTCTTTCGAGGCGCCGCAGTGGGACCTCTGGATGAACCGCGCACGGTCGCAGGACATGGACGAGGCTCTGCAGCCGTTCATGGACATGCCGCAGTCGCTGAAGGACCGCCGCTACGACATCCCATGGTGGGCCAACCCGTTCGGTGCGTGGTACTTGCAAAACGTCCTTTCCGTCGAACTGATGAAGCTGCCCGGCCGCACCAACGCGGAGAAGATTGCCATCTACCGCGGCCGCAAGCACCCCGCCACGTGGGAAAAGTCCAAGGAGGGGCTCATGGACGACGAGGTGCTTCTCAAGCAGATGGTGAAGGAACGCTGGCGCACGCTCGAGTTTGGCGACCGCGACGCCGGCTACCCGTGCACCTTCAGCGACTACATCCAGTTCCTGAACGAGTGGTTCAAGTCGCTCGACGAGGAGGGCATGCAGCGGCTGCGCGAGCACTTCGATCGCAAGATCCGTCCCCTCTTAGCTGTCATGACACATGTCGACCTCATGTGGCTCGAGGCGTTGACGCAGAACTCTGTGCAGAACAAGGAGCAGATCGAGCGGCGCATCGGGTTCCAGACGTCCTTGGGGACGCCGGAATTTTTCGACATGTCGAAGAGGCTGCGCTACGAGATCAACGAGGACTACAAGGTGCGCGACGAGCTCGGGCCGGAGCTGTTTGCCCTGTGGAGCAAAGCACCGGAGCGGTGGCCGCCGGAGCGCCTGGCGAAGATGTACGGTCTCGATTTCACCCTTGTGCGGAAGATTTTGGTGTGGCACCACTTCAAGGCGTGCTACGACGCGTGCGTGGAGCCGGATTGGACGTTGCCGAAGCGCCTCTTTGCGCTGGAGTGGATTCGCGACGTGCGGGCACGCAAGCACGGCCTCTTCTACGGCAAGCTGCGCTTTGCCGAGCAGAAGATCACCTTTTACAGCGACAAGTTCCTCTTCCGCGACCTCGTCAACCGCCGCGAGGCGAGCTACGCGAACGTGTGGGAGATGGACGACCCATACCGCTTTCTGCAGACCGAGCAGGACTACGAGGACTACTGGGGCGACAACTACGACGTTTACCGCCGCATGTTCCCCGAGATGATCGGCAAGACCGGCGAGCCGGTGCAGCAGTACAGCCAGCTGCCCGTGTGGGCTGGCCCGCACCGCGACCACGCGAACAAGTCGGAGCACAACTGGATGTTTGCTGAGATCGGCGTGAACGTGGGTCACGAGCCGCTGAAGAAGCTCGAGCTGGACCCGACCAACGAGAAGCGCCGCCGCTTCATCATCCGCCAGCCGGACGGGTCGCTGCGGTCCGCCAAGATGTCGGAGATGCGGGCGTGGTACTGGAAGGAGGAGTGGGCCGACTTCCGATTCTGGGCACCAAACATGGAGTGGGGCGTCGAGAACACGCCGTCGCTGGAGCAGTACCAGGAGCACGTCCCCGACACGCCGGACGCCGACTACCGCAAGCAGCGCCGCATCCAGTCGCGGCCGGTGAAGTGGTTCTACGAAAGCCACTACACGCGGACAGGCAACTTTGCCGGCTTCGAGCCGCTGCGGTTCATGCAGCGTGGAACGCAGCGTGAAATTCGGTGGCCGGACGTGATCAACGCGGCCGTGCAGATCGAGAAGACTAAGCCGAGCGCCTACGTGTTCAAGGCGATCCCTGAGATGTAAGCAGGCGCGCGCGCTTGGCGAGCTTTTTGTTGTCCTTCACCCGTAGACAGCGTTCGTTTGCTTAACGGGCTTTGAGGGGTGTGCAAGCGCGTGGTGTGCACCTGTGTTTCTGTGTGTGACTGTGGTTATTTTAAGGCTGTTGGTGCAAGAAGCCCGCTCTTTTTTCGTTTTGCGAAGAAAGAGTGAGTTCGAGAGGGCGACCACGGTTGTGGTGGCGTTTGTTGTCTTTTTGTCCTCGCTGATTGACAGCAACGAGAAATTAAAGCAACAAACCCCTTTCGGCGCTATCTTCTGCGCAGCCCAGATACATACTCACACATACACACACGCACACCGGCTAGGCGACACGCAAATGTGCACAAAGATTGTCGTTCTGTTGTTTGTAGTCACAGTTTCCTTTTTTTCCTTTTTTTTTTGCTCCTTCGTGTTGTTGTGCCGTTCTGCGTCTTTTTTTCTCTCACAGGCTCGCTGCTATTGTTTGTTAGCCGCCCGTGTGTTTTGGAATGTGTTGTCTTTTGTGTAATAATCGTCATCAAATTCAACCAAAAAAAGAAAACCAATTCAGTTCTCTGGTTTCTCATTCTCTCCGTGTTGTGCTGGAATGAAGTGCTCCCAAAAGCAAAGAGAGAACATCATTTTGCTTCATACCAACGAGATCTCTTTGGTGCCTCGTTGTTAGCGATCCTTTACCTTGTCTCCTTTATAATATTCGTCGTAATGCGTTGTTGAAAACGGTTTTGCACGATGGTGATCACCTGTCACCGTTAGCTTCGAGCACCTGCAGGAGTGCACGCTTCGCCTTGAAATTGTTTTAAGAAATTGTGGTATCATGTAGAGCTGGCAAACATGCGGACAGTTACACAGACAACGCGTTAATCTTCTTGTTTCCTGCGTAGGCTGCCTCTGCCACTCTTTTCTTCCTACTAAATTCTCTCTCCGCCTCCTTTCTTTTTCTCTGCAATTTTTCCCTCCTTCACTAAAAATAACAACAAAAAAACGTATGTTATAAGATTTAGTGTCCGTTTACAGAACGCACCAATAGTTGCCTGCAGAGTAAGGCATTTTATCACATTCGCCGCCCGAAAAGTCAAGTGCTTCATTTTTGTTCGCTTGCAGAGGGTGGGTAGGCACTTTTGATTCTTTCGCGCAACCCCAGCACTGTGAGGATTTCATAATTTTTTTACTTGTCTTGTTCTTGTCGTAGCACGTTTTCTGCAAGTGCCGAATAGAAATCAGTTCTAAATACTAAAGTCGACCTCGGAACTTGGTCTAAATTGTAAGCTCGCTTTTCTTGGAAGTTGGCGTTGCTCGGAGTTTTGACAGAGGCAGAAGAACATCCCCCTTTTTCAAACGACGGTGCTCATCTACCTAGTTGCTTTCTTTCTCTCTCGTCGATCTACTATAATCGTGTAACTTCTTTTTTTTTTGTTGTTGTTGTTAATTTACCTTTGTAGTGCAAACGATGAGTGCCCAAGCACCGCCTGGTTTTGACGACGAGGTGGCCGGCTCTCCGCCAGGCTTCGACGATGACGTCTCTAACGCGGACCCGGCGCTGCTCGCCGAGTTGGAGGAGGAGGAGCTGCGGGAGGCGCAGCAGCAGCAGATACACGCGTGGCGGCGCCTCAACACGGAGCGGTACGGCTACCGCGCCGCCTACCGGGCTGCGGTGGAGGAGAAGGACTTTATGCCACCAGAGTTCATCCGCAAGGTGGTGAAGGACAACGGCGACCTCGGCGGCAAGCGCTTCAAGTCGGAGCGCAAGCTGTGCGTCGGCATGCTCCCCTACATCCCACTGGCGCTTTTCAAGCTGCTGGAGAACATGCCGATGCCGTGGGAGGAGGCGCGCTACGTCAATGTCGTCTACCACGTTGGCGGCGTGCTCACCATCGTCGACGACACCCCAACCGTTGCCGAGCCGCTCTACGTCTCGCAGTGGGGGTCGATGTGGACGAAGATGCGCGCCAACAAGGTCGAGCTGCTGCAGGAGGGCGGCGGCTTCCGCCGGGCCGTGCACAAGGGGGACGAGAACGAGCCCCCGCTCGACTTTGCCGATTACCTGATGGACCGCGTGCCTCCCCCGGCGGTGCGCGACGAGCTGGATGAGGAGGACAACGCCGGCATTGCCGACTGGTTCTACGACCCGTTTCCCCGCCTGGTGGCCCCCAACCAGATTCGCGGCCCCCGTCGGCCCAACGGGTACTACTTCACGCTGGACGTCATGGAGGCGCTCTACCGCAACGCCGCCCCCATTCTCCCGTCGCTCGACGACCGCAACTACTTCTATTTGTGGGACCTCAAGTCTTTCTACGCAGCCAAGGCGATGCACCTCTCCATCCCGCGCGGGCCCAAGTTCGAGGCGCCGCCGGCGATCCGGCAGCAGAAGGACGAGGACGAGGACTGGACGGAGTTCAACGATCTGCGCCGCATCATCCACCGCGACAACCCGCGGAAGCCGCGCTTTACGATGCTCACGGAGCGCCAGATCGCCTTCCCGTTCCTCTACGGGGCTGTTGTGGACGGGGTGGAGCTGGCGCCGTACCACTGCCCGCCCGCCCTGCGTGTCGAGAACGACGACCCTGAGCTTCCGTGCTTCACCTTCCACCCCTCGCTGAACGCCATCAAGGCGGTGGAGAAGAAGTACACCGACATCCCACGCGCGCAGGCGGCGCTGTGCTCGTCCGTGTGGGACCGCGCCGGCGGCCAGCACACGGAGGACCCCGCCGACGTCTCCCTCGACCTCCCCGACGACTTCGAGCCCTTCTTGTCCGACCTGCCGCTGGAGCAGCCGAGCACGAAGACGGGGCTGTCGCTGCTCTTCGCGCCGGAGCCGTACAACTCCTTCGAGGGCGGCATGAAGCGCCGCATCGACGTCCCGCTGTGCGACAAGTGGTACCAGGACCCGCCGGACCTGGCCACCACCGACACCCGCGACAAGATCCTGCGCAGTTACACGCAGCTGCTGAAGCACCACGTCAAGCGCTCCCTGCACCGCACTGTGCGACAGCGCAACCACCGCGCCGCCGCCGCCGCCGCGGCCGAGGAGGCAGCGCTGTCCGCCGACATGGATGAGGCGCAGGAGAAGCGCCGGCTGGACAAGATGGCGGAGATGCGCTATTTCTCAAAGACACGCATGGAGTGGCTGGAGGCGGCGCTGCAGGTGATGCGGCAGGGCCATAACATGATGGTGCTGCTCATCAACATGAAGTGCCTGCCCTACGTCCACATCGACTACAACTTCGAGGCGAAGCCGACGCGGACGCTGACGACGAAGGAGATCAAGAAGAGCCGCCTCGGCCCCGCCTTCCACATGATTCGCGAGCTGCTCGGCTTCGTAAAGCGGCTGGTGGACATGCACGTCATGTACCGGCTCGGCTCCTCCGACGCGCTGCAGCTCGCCGACGCCACGCAGTACCTCTTCTCCCACGTCGGCGTGCTCACCGGCGTGTACCGCTACAAGCTGCGCGCGATGCGCCAGATCAAGCGCAGCCGCGACGTGAAGCACATGCTCTACAGTAAGTTCAACGTGGGCGGGGTGCCGAGCGGGCCGGGCTGCGGCTTCTGGGGGCCGGAGTGGCGCGTGTGGGTCTTCTTTATGCGTGGCATGACACCGCTGCTGCAGCGCTACCTGAGCAACCTCACCGACCGCGTCCTGCACGGCCGCGTGCAGAAGGGCAAGTTCGCCGGCAAGAAGATCACCCGGCAGCGCGTCGAGCCCGACAAGGACGTCAACATCAAGGAGGCGTTCCGCCGCGAGCTGCGCGAGATGCTGCCGGACAACGTCAAGAACTCCGTCATCGTGACGATGGACCAGCACATGAACGAGGCCTTCCGCCACTGGCGCGCCGGCTCGTCGTGGAGCGTGCCGGGACTGGCGAAGCCGCTGGCGGACCTCGTGAACAAGTACGTGAAGCTGCGGTCTGAGGAGTACATCCGCACGACGCAGCTGCAGCGCCGCCGCATCGCGGACGGCGACACGGTGGACAAGCAGGCCTTCATGAAGAACCTGGGCCGCCTCACCCGCATCAAGTTGATGGACGAGCAGCGCCGGCAGCGGCGTTACCTGTCGGGCGAGGACGCCGGCACGATCATCGCCCCTGGCGAGGCGACGGAGATGTACCGCATGATGGCGAACTGGCTAAACGACCGCGGCTTCAAGAAGATCACCTTTCCCGATCCGTCCAAGACGGCGGAGCTGTCGCTGCTGCAGCTGTCGTTAAACCGGCTGCGCGATCAGCACAACATCGCGAACCGGCTGACCGCCAACCAGCGCGAAGAGCAGGCCCGCATCGAGGAGTCCTTCAACGCGCCGCACGAGGCCCTGTCGCGCATCGTCGACGTCCTGGCACACCAGCGGCGCTTCAAGAACGTGGAGGTGGAGTACATGGACAACTTCTCTCACCTGTACCCGCTCTACAACGTCGTCCCGCAGGAGAAGATGGTCGACTCGTTTCTCGACCAGTACCTGTGGTACAAGGCGATGGGGGTGCAGCGGCTTTTCCCGAACTGGGTGAAGCCGTCCGACGTCGAGCCGCTGCCGCAGCTGCTGTACAAGTGGTGCGAGGGCATCAACAACTCGCCCGATATGTGGGACGTCACCCACGACGAGTCCGTCGTGCTGCTGCACAGCAACCTCGAAGACGCCTTCTACGACAACGTGGACTGGAACTTCTTCCGCCCGATGCTGGAGCTGATCATGGACAAGACCCTCGTCGACTACATCGTCAGCCGGCACGACGTCGTGGTCGAGTTCAAGGACATGAGCTACCACCACTACAAGGGGCTCATCCGCGGCTTCATGTTCTCCTCCTTCTTGGCGCAGTACTGGGGCCTTATCATGGACGTGCTGCTGCTCGGGACGCAGCGCAGCAAGGAGATTGCCGGGACGGCGCTGAAGCCGAACCCGTTCATGTCCTTCTTCCGCGACCCGTACCTCGCCACCGCGCACCCGATTCGCGCCTACTGCCGGTACAAGAACGAGGTATACATCGTCCTGCGCTACACCAAGTCCGAGGCGGACGAGGTGCGCCGCCGCTACCTGGAGGAGACGCAGAGCGACCCGGAGATGCGGGCGGTCAACGCGTCCGTGTACGGCTTCAAGAACGCCAAGGAGTGGCCGCGCGACGCCCGCATGCGGCTCTTCCTGTCCGACGTCAACCTCGCCCGCGCCGTGCTGTGGGAGTTCCGCGGCCGCCTGCCGCCGTCGCTCGCCACCATCAGCGAGGCGAACAGCTTCGTCAGCGTCTACTCGAAAGACAACCCGAACCTGCTGTTTGAGATGGCGGGCTTCTCCGTCCGCCTGCTGCCCGTCGTGCGGACGGAGGAGGAGGTGCTGGAGAACGAGTCGATGTGGAGCCTGCGCAATCACACCACCAAGGACATCTCCTGCCGCGCCTTCCTGCAGGTGACGAAGGAGCACGTGAACATGATCCGCAACAAGGCGCGGCGCACCGTCATGATGGTCGGCAGCTCGACCTTCCACAGCATCGCCGCGAAGTGGAACGCGTTGATTACGGAGATTGTGCCGTACTACCGCGAGGCCATCCTCGGCACGGAGGAGCTGCAGGCCATCCTCGCCCGCGCCGAGCACCGCATGCAAGCCCGCGTCATGATGGCGCTCAACTCGCGCGCCAAGTCGCGCTTCCCGCCGGCGATGTTCTACGCCCCCTCCGACCTCGGCGGGCTGGGCATGCTGTCCGTCGGCCACTCCCTCATCCCCGCCAAGGACACCGTCTACTCGAAGACGACGAGCACCGGCGTGCAGTTCTTCTACGCCGGCCTCACCAACGAGGAGGGCATCCCGATCCCGAACGTGCTGCAGTACTACACACCGTGGGAGACGGAGATCAAGGAGAGCGAGAAGGCGTGGCTCGACTTCCGCACCCGGGAGCGGGAGGCCAAGGCGCGCGGCGGCCGCGTGTCGCTGGACGACATCGAGGACATCATCGACAAGGGCCTCCCACGCATCCGCGTCCGCTTCTCGCGCCACGCGCCGCTCTTTCACTTCGACACCGGCTTCCGCGCGCGGCTGGAGTTCCAGCGCTTCATCGCGGGCAAGTACCTCAAGAACTGGTGGTTCCACATGGAGCACGACGGCAACATCTGCGGCGGCGTCATGGAGCGCTACCGCGCCGACATGAACAACGCCCTCGGCGGCGTCGAGGCGATTCTCGAGCACAGCCTCTTCAAGGGCACGGGCTTCCCCTCGTGGGAGGGCATCGAGTTCGACCGCTCCGGCGGCTTCGAGAACTCCAAGAAGGACAGCAAGCTGGCGAAGCAGCAGCGCGCCGGTCTCAGCAAGGTGCCGAACCAGCGCTTCGCGTTGTGGTGGAGCCCGACGATCAACCGCTCCGACATCCAGGCCGGCTTCGAGTCGAAGGTGGAGACGACCGGCGTCTTCATGTGCGGCAAGCTCGAGACGATCAAGAAGTCGCTCATCAAGATCTTCAGCGGGTCGCTGTGGGAGAAGTCGCACGCCGCGGTGGTGAACGACGTGGCGAGCAAGCTGAAGGACACCCTCATCGACCTCGGCGCCGCCTCCGTGACGCTGCAGCAGCAGCACCCGCAGAAGTCGTACACCTTCACCAGCTCCGCCGCCGACATCATCCTCGTCAGCGCCGCGCGGTGGGCGGTGTCGTCGAAGCCGACGAGCCTGGCCGACGAGGCCGGTGACGTGTTCCAGAGCAACACGACGTCCAAGTTCTGGATCGACGTGCAGCTGCGGTGGGGCAACTACGACAGCCACAACATCGCCGAGTACGCCCGCAAGAAATTCTACGAGTACTCGACGGCGCGCATGTATCCGTTTCCCGCCGGCATCGTCGTCGCCATCGACCTCGCCTACAACTGCCACAGCGCCTTCGGCTACTGGATACCAGAGATGAAGGGCTTCATGAACAAGCTGCTGCCCATCATCATGAAGAACAACATCACGCTGAACACGCTGCGCGACCGCATGAAGCGCGACCTTGGCCTCTTCAGCTCCGCCCCAACGGAGGCGAGCCTGTCGGACACGAACATCGCGGAGCTCTTCTCCAGCGGCATGCGGACGTGGATCGTCGACGACAGCGCCACCTACGTCACCAGCGAGCAGCCGACGCCTGACGGTGGCAAGAAGTTCAAGTCGGAGAACGGCGCCGTCCTCGTCTTCGAGCCCGTCTCCGGCTCCCTCAAGATGAGCGTGGTGCACAAGAGCGTCTTTGCCGGGCAGAAGCGTCGCTCCAAGCTGGCCAGGGAGAAGGCGGCGGAGGAGATCGCGTCGTGGCTGCGCAGCTGCCCGCCAAGCGAGCGGCCAAGCAAGATCATCGTCACCCGCTCCCGCTTTCGCCAGACGCTGCACAACATGCTCGTCCTCGACTACCCGAACATCATCATTGGGCAGAGCGACCTGAACCTCCCGCTGCCGATGGTGCTGCGCCACAGCCGCCTCGTCGAGCTGCGCATTGCCGCGATGGAGAGCAAAGGGTGGGAGTTCTGCATCTACGACGACTGGCAGCAGAGCCTGCAGTTCCAGCCCATCACCTGCTTCAACCTGCTGAACCTCATCCTGCGCGGCTACCACATTAACCTGCAGCGCACGCGACAGATTCTGGTGCCGGACCTGCACGTCGAGGTGAGCGCGGCGCACTTCTGGCCCACCTACGCGACGCGCCAGGAGTGGGAGCAGGTGTCGATCCACCTGCAGGAGATGATCATCGCAGACTCGGCGCGGCGCATGAACGTCAGCCCCAAGGATTTTACCGAGAAAGAAAAGGAGGGCATCTTGTTGGGCAAGAAGATGGCCAACGTTGAAATTCAGCAGGAGGAGATGAAGGAAATTGAGCAGATGCGGCGCACGAAGCTGGCGGAGGCGAAGACGGTGAGCGTGACGACCAGCAGCGGCGACGTCGTGAAGCGCAAGGTGAAGGCGGCTTTCGACTTTGGCGCCACGGCGCTGGACAACAACTGGCGTCCCCGCTCGCTGGCGGACGCGGCCTTTTTGGACGAGAACACCACTATCACCTTCGACGCCGCCGGCGCGACGGGCGCGAGCGACCAGCTCATCTTCGCCGAGGACACGATCCAGAAGCTGCTGGCGTGCTGCGATGTGAAGGTGCAGTGCTGCGCGTACATGTTCGGCCACGAGTTGCCAGACTCGCCAAATATTAAGGAGGTGCTGTGCATCATGATCCCGCCGCAGTTCGGCACGGCCGTGGAGTCCCGCATGCCGCCCCGCATCCCCTTCGACGCCCCGGCGCTGCAGGAGGGCAACTTGTCGTTCCTCGGCATCCTGCGCATCGGCGAGAGCGAGGCGCAGCTCACCTCGCACGACTTGGCCCTGCAGGCGCGCGCGCTCGTCGCGAACGACGGGATGGTGCCGCAAGGCTTTCTCACGGCAGTGCTGGAGATGTCGGAGGAAGGGGTGATGGTGCGCTGCTACAGCACGACGGCGGAGGGCATCGCGTGGGCGCAGGGGCAGCACGAGGCGCTGCTCAAGAAGACACCCGAGGCGGCCGACGCGGCCCACTTCTCGCCCTGCCGCGGCAACCTCTCCTCAGAGGCGCGCGGCTTCTTCTTGGTGCCGGCGGAGCGGGCGTGGAACTACTTCTTCAAGGGAGCGCTGTGGCGCGAGAACACCGAGTTCGACGTCGTCGTCGATCTGCCGCTGCCGTTCTTCGACCCGCTGCACCGGCCCGACCACTTCATCAATTTTGCGCGCATGGGCGACGCGGTCGAGGCGGTCGACGTGGCGGAGTCCGCAGACCTTTTCGAGAACGAAGCCGGCGCTGCTCACTCCGACTAGCTGTGATAAGCGGGAGAGAAAAGAAGAGCTTGCTGTTTTTTTTTTTTTTGCGATGTCCGCGCTTGTGTGTGCGGACTCTTTTGTTGCGAAGGAGAAGGTGTTGCTGAGCAGCAGGAGTTCTTAGAGCAATCTCTTTCTTGACAGTTTTGCTAAAAGCTAATTTTTAGACCTCAATAGACGACTTTTTGTTTTCTTTCTTTCCTATTTCTATTGAGTTACTATTGTTATTTGTTGTGATGGAGATGTTAGCTAGGCTAATGGTTGTTGCTTCTCTTCCCATTTTAAAAGAATGAAGCTTTAAAATGAGAATTAGAAAACGACAAGAAGCAAGTAAAAGGGGGCAAACAACAGAAAAAGACAGCAGAAGCGCTTTCGCGAAAGCGCGGATGCTTTCAAAAGCGTCTCAAACGTGCGTGTCGTTAAGCTCTATATGGTGCCCTCAAACACGCTGTGGGCTTCAGCTTTTCTACCAGTTTCCGTTAAAAGGTACACGTGAAAACTTTGTTGCTGGTTGAGAAGTGAAAGTAAATTCAACTTGCTTTTCATGTTTTTGGCTATCGCTTTCTGAGTACGCGTATTGTTAAACGCTGCGATTGAGAAGGAGTGAGATGGTATGCATGCGACCTCTTTGTTCACTGTTCCCTTTCATGCCCTTGTTTTTTCTCTCCTTCCCACAATTTGTGATTTCTCTTCCCTTCTCAACTGCCATCGCACCGCTGCTCGGTTTCAATGATTTCGAAAATAAAAACTAAGAGTCAATAACCTTTCTAAGTCGGCCAGAAACACCACGTCTTTGAAACTTGCTCTTTTCCTTCTCTTGATTATTGAGCGACTTCAAACGCAATTTATTGTACTTTGGAGGAGAGGTCACTATTTTCCTATACACTCTCGTGGAGTCAAATCAAATCCCTCTCTTTCTGCTACTCATCTTTCCAGCAGGTAACCCGAGCGCGTTTTTACTACTGAGACGAACATATTTAAAAAAAAAAATAAAAGAGACCACCATTGCCAGTTGTAGCATCTCTCTTTGTGTGAGCTGCCTCGTAGAACACTTAAGTCACCCGCAGCGTCGAGAGGCATAGTACATCGGAATCCATACACACACACATACACTGATAGCCACAGACACATAGACGGAAAGCAAAAAAAAAGAGCAGAATGGAAATTCAGGTGCTTCCAAGCGAGACGATTCACATTCCGGTGAGCTCAAAGAAAACGTCTCCGAAGGCGGCATCGCAGGCGACGTCCACAACGGCGGCTGATGGCCACCGCCACCGCCACCACGCGCCGCCCAGCGACTCCCCGTCGAGCAAGCCCGTGACGAAGCTAGCGGCCTACGTGTACGAGAAGCCCGACACGTCGAACTGGAAGCTGAGCGACTTCGAACTGAAGAACACGCTGGGCACCGGCTCTTTCGGCCGTGTGCGCGTGGCGCACCGCAAGGGCACGGACGAGTACTACGCGATCAAGTGCCTGAAGAAGCGCGAGATCATCAAGATGAAGCAGCAGCAGCACCTTAGCCAGGAGAAGTCGATCCTGATGGAGCTGAGCCACCCGTTCATTGTGAACATGATGTGCTCCTTCCAGGACGAGAAGAAGGTGTACTTTGTGCTGGAGTTTGTGATGGGAGGTGAGATGTTCACGCACCTGCGCACGGCGGGGCGGTTCCCGAACGACGTGGCGAAGTTCTACCACGCGGAGCTGGTGCTTGCGTTCGAGTACCTGCACTCGCTGGACGTGATCTACCGCGACCTGAAGCCGGAGAACCTGCTGCTGGACAACAAGGGGCACGTGAAGGTGACGGACTTCGGGTTCGCGAAGAAGGTGCCGAACCGGACGTTCACGCTGTGCGGGACGCCGGAGTACCTTGCGCCGGAGGTGATCCAGAGCAAGGGGCACGGGAAGGCGGTGGACTGGTGGACGATGGGCGTGCTGCTGTACGAATTCATCGCGGGCTACCCGCCGTTCTACGACGACACGCCGTTCCGCATCTACGAGAAGATCCTTGCTGGGCGGCTGAAGTTCCCGAACTGGTTCGACGGGCGTGCGCGCGACCTTGTGAAGGGGCTGCTGCAGACGGACCACACGAAGCGGCTGGGGACGCTGAAGGGCGGGCCGGCGGACGTGAAGAACCACCCGTACTTCCACGGCGCGAACTGGGACAAGCTGTACGCGCGCTACTACCCCGCGCCGATCCCGGTGAAGGTGAAGAGCGCTGGCGACACGAGCAACTTTGAGAAGTACCCGGACAGCCCGGTGGACCGCACCCCCGCGCTGACTGCGGCTCAGCAGGCGGAGTTCAAGGAGTTTTAATAAACATCTCTAATTTTTTTTTTGATTACCTGCTTGCTGCTTTTACAGTGGATTGCGCTTCGGTGAGCTTCTTTTTCTTTGTAATGTAAGTGTGTCAATTTTCTCCTTTGTCGTCTGTACAGTTCTATTTTTTCTCCGGTTACAATTTGGTGGCGAGTTCAGATGTGGAGCTTAGCGACGGGAGCAATGAGCATTGTGTCCTACCGGTAAAGTGTCTTTTCGGGTAAAGGTGTGATTTGTTTGCCTGTCGTCGTCTCTTCTGAGTTCAAGTGGACCAATGGTTCTTCTTCTTCTTTTCGCCCGCGAGATCTAGTTTCCATGTTGGTTCTACTCCGTTCCAGTGTTTTCGTATTTTTTTTTTACTGTTTTGTGTTCCCTTTCTTTCTTTATGTGTTTGGTTTTTGGTCAAAACGTTTTTTTCTCTTGTTTCTGCTTCTCAATCAGTGTTACTTTACTTTCTTGAATAAAAACCCGGTTGAGAAGCTGAAACTGCTACTTCAAATCGCGCGCGAGGCGTCACCTGCGTGAATGTCGTGTCTCTCGACAAGGCTTCATTTCCACCTGTTCGCAGTGCGTGGTTGTTTTTTCTCCTGTCGTTTTTCCGTGCTTTTCTTAAAAGTTTTTTTCCTGTGTGCGCTCTTGGCACGAGATGCCAAGTTTTTAGGCTTCGCTCCTAAAGGTCTTTTTGTTTTGCTTGTGGAACCTCTCTTCATCTCGTGAGTGTTGTGCTGTCAATGCACTTCAACGTGCTGGACAGACTTGGCTCTTTTTTCTCTTATATTTTCATTCTTCTTCCTTGTTTTATGTTTGTTTCTCTTGGAATTTTTTTTTCTGGTT
This sequence comes from Crithidia thermophila, assembly GCA_030849055.1. Classification (NCBI taxonomy): domain Eukaryota; phylum Euglenozoa; class Kinetoplastea; order Trypanosomatida; family Trypanosomatidae; genus Crithidia; species Crithidia thermophila. Next base: position 46,670 of record JASAOP010002700.1, read on the forward strand.
TTCCAAGCAGTGTTTTGGTCTGCGAGCTCTTTCTCATTTTTCCCATCATGTATTTTACTTCTGTGAACCTGTCTAGCATACTTTTTTATTTCACTCTCTTGATTGAGATCAGTATTGCAAAATAAAGCAAAAGATAAAAGATGTTACCGTAGGTTGCAATTTCCTCTCGACACTCCTCTCATCGCGCGAGCTATTACCTGTCTTTTCTTCTTTCTCCTTTCTGCAATTGAGTTTCGCCGGTGACCATTTTTATGTGCGCTGCTCATGTGGTGCTGAGGAGGCCCCCTTTAGTAAACGCAGGTGTTGCAGTTGTTAGTATGGCGACCTTTGCACTTTTACAGAGTCCGAACGCGGATGCTATGTTAAGCGGTCTGTAATATTCAACGGCGTTCGTCGACGATTGTTGTAAAGAGAAAAGCACATCGTTTTCCCTGTTACTTCTTCACCACGCTTGCCAATAAAAATATTCTCGTTCTACTTGCTCCACTTCTTCTCATTTCCATTGTTTTCTTTGCGCGACTTGAATATGTTGTTTCGTCGTTTGCCAACGCTTGTACATTATCTCAAAAGAACGTGGAAAAAGTTTTGTTGCCGCCTTGTTGTTGTGCAAGGAACTTTAATACTTGTGTTGTTCGTTTCATCCTTACCTTCTATACTCCATACACATTATAGCAAAACATACAACTTTTTTCTGTTTACCTCTACAGCGCTTGTTGCGTTAGTCACTCTTGTGTCCGCCTCTAAAGGCTGCGTGTGAAAGGGACCAGAAGCATCCTTGCCTTTGTTTTTCTGCACCGGCGCACCAGAATAACGGAAGCAAATACTGTTTCCAGCTGTCTTGCCATACATACACGCTGTAAAAATCCAGCAATTGCTTCGCTCACTACATAGACCCAGTGAACGATGAGCACCTACAATGGCGAGGTGTTTTACCGCGGCATGACGGAGAGCGACTGGAAGCGGCTGCACTCGCGCGTGATTCCGAACCCGGTGCCGCTGGAGGAGTTCAAGGACGTTGTTCTCACGGGGCGACTGCAAGACCGCTATCTTGCCAAGGACCTGCACAAGATGATGCAGGAGCTGCGCGACCTCCTGCGCGAGCACGGCGAGCTCCGAGAGGCCTCCGTCTTCCCCCTCAGCGGGAAGAAGCACGAGCTGTCGCAGGCGGCGGCGGCGGCGGTGCGCGTCATCGACGCCCATCGCGAGCGCATCCCGGCGCTGCGGCGCTCTCCGCCTGGCAGCTCCGCCGCTGCGACCACCGACGCACTGGACGGCCGCGACGGGTCGACGTCGCCGACGCTGGACAGCGGCAGTGATCAGATGCGTCTGTCCAACTCCGAGCAGGCGCTGACGGCGGCGTTTCCGGCTTCCGTAAATACGCCGTCCGTCAGCCCGCGACGGTCGTCGCGCATTCTGCCGCTGGTGGACCACATCCCACACACGGAGGGCGAGGAGCAGCCGCTCGTCTCGTCGTTCCCCGTTCATGACGGGGAGGCACGGGCGGGAGGGCTTTCAGCACCTCAGCAGTCCTCTTCGTCCCGCCAACGCGAGCCCGCGCTGTCGCGTGGCAGCAGTGCGGAGCGGCAGGCAAAGGAGCCGAAGACCCACTTGTCCAACTCGTGGACACGCAACAACGCGCTGTCGTCGACCATCGCCCAGCACGCAGCCGTCAGCGCACCGCTGCCGTCGACATCTCCCACAGCGTCTCCTGCCACTGCGGCGCCTCGTGTGAGCGCTCCCAGCCCCGCCATAGGTCTCTCCTTGGCCGCCTCTACTGTCAGCAACAACGGCGGCAGCAGTGGAGCCCCATCGATTGCGTCGGCAGGGCCGACAAACGAACTTGCGCAGCTAAATGAGGCGGCACCGCCCTTCTTCCGCATTTTGAACGTGGCCCGCCGCTTCCAACTCCGCTTCGGCTCCTCGCCGCTGAAGTTCGAGATCCCTGTGCAGTACACGGAGGCCGTGAACAGTCGCCGCCTACGCGTCTTCCTCATTCCGCTGCGGCACCCGAACATCCCGGCGCGGTGGCCGACGGCGAAGGAGATTGTGGTCTACGTGAATGAGCAGTGTGTCATGACACCGTGGAAGCGGTCGTGGCCCGATCGCAAGCAGGAGGTGGCGAAAACGTTTCTCCCGCTCGACATTACCTATTTGCTGAGCCGCAACATGGCGAGTCAGCGGATGCAGGTCGACGTCTTCAACAAGGAGTACCTCTCTCCAGCGATCGTGGCCATCGCGCAGCCGCGAAGCCTTGAGGAGGTGACGGAGGCGATGCTGACCGCCCGCCTCGGCTGCCGCAGTGTCGCGCAGGTGCAGCAGGCGTTTGCGCAGCTGGGGAGGGCGAGGCAGGACGCGGAGGTCAAGGACGACGGCAGCAGCAGCAGCAGCAGCAGCCCTCCGCCCGCGCTGTTGATGGCCAACACGGCAGCCATGCAGAAGACCTACGCCAGCATCATGTACGAGGACGACGACGAGGACGGACTGGAGGCGGACGACCCCGTCATCACGACGAAGTGTCCCATCTCGCAGCTCCCCCTCACCGTGCCAGTGCGTGGCCGCCGCTGCTCGCACCTGCAGTGCGTCGACCTCGACAGCTTCCTTGTCAGCAGCCACAAGGGCGCCTACTGGAACTGCGCGCTGTGCGATGCCGAGATGCGGCCGCGCGATGTGCAGATCGACACGGTGCTGTGGAGTTACCTCGTCTCCTGCGGTTCTGCGGAGGCCTACCCGGCGTACCTGCGACTGTCTGCGCGACCGGCGGCGTCGTCAGCCGTGGTGGCCGGGGAGGGGAGGTACTACTGGCACCCGTCCTCGCGCACCGGCGACGACGCGGATGTGATTAGCACCGACGAGGACGAGGAGAACGGCGACGCGGCTCCGCGGACTGACGACTATGGTGGTCTGCCGCAGCCGCTGGCCACCTCACCGACGGCGCGCCTTCACGACGCGTCTCGAAGTCTCGCACTTAGTGCGTCGCGGACGTCGAACTCCTCGGCGGCAGTGTCTGGCACCGGTGGTGATGAAATGGCGGCGAATCGAAAGCGTGCACGGGAGGACGACAGCGTGGACGAGCAGCGGGGCACCGCCGATGACCCTATCGAGCTGTGACGGAGAAGTTGCAAACAAGGTCTCCTTTAATTTTTCCCTTTTTTTCGCTTTGTACCGAAGTCGCCGTGTCTCGTTATCATACACGATATACCCTGATGGTTCCTCTGCACCCTCCATTCGCTCAAAATTGAAAGTGTAAGAAAAAATTATTTTTCTCCCTTTTTTTTTTAACAACAATTCACGGTTGAAGAAAAAAGAAAAAAAAAACAAATGAAACCAAACAAACTCAAGTGAAGTAAAAAAAAAATTTTGCGTGCGCAACAATTGAAGCTTATTTTGGGATCTGGACTATAAAGTGTGGCTGGTGAAAACAGAACGCGACTGCAGACGCTTTGCTCGAATCTTATTGATGAGAGTTTACACTCGATGAGTGCTCTCGGTGGTTCGGCGAGGCACGCAACTTTTCACTTCAGTCTTGCGTTCGCGCTTCGGCGCTGATGCTAAATTCAAGCAAAGTAAATAGTGTTTGCGAATTGCAATACGGTATGCTTGCACGTTTTTTTTTTCCTTGAACCTTCCTTCTCTTTTCCGTATCTAACTTGCTTCTTAACTTTAAATTTGATGCTTTTTTTTTCTTTTTGTGAACCGCCTGTTGGTTTCGAAATGCATGAGATTAGCAGCTTACTTGCGCCAAGTTTTCACTCATTCCTACTCTCTTCGCTTTTCTCCTTAATACTTTGCCTTCTTAAAGTTTTACTTTTTTTCTTTTTCCTCTCTTTCTTTTTTCCGTTTTTTGTTTAAGTTCCGTTATCTCCCTATATATTCTAATTGTCTTTTTTTTTTAAGGTGCAGACCTTTCGGTGTAACTCTTTTGATTGGGATCTGCTAAGACAGCGTTGGCTTGTTTAGTTCACCACGCTTTTTACAATTGATTGCTAACGTAGTTTTTGCATTTTTACGCCACGCGCAAAAAAAAAAAAACTGAAAAACTAGAAGTTTGTCCACAACGAGAAACCAAAAACGTCAGTATTCTGAGTTTGCTGACGCTTTATAACAATTTTTCTACGCTCTTATTGTCAAAGCAGAATTTACAATCTTTTCTCTTTTTTTTTTTGCATTCACTACTTTTTTTCTCTGGTCTGTTCTTGCGGTCAGAATCTTCGGTGACACGGAAAGTTGAGTTTCACGCAGAATAAGAAACGGATAATTAAAATCCGATTTTTTCTCGCCCCTTTTTCGATAGTATTTTCAATATTGCTTTTAAGTGTGTTGCAGCGCATTCGCCTCACTTATTTCTTTCCTTTTGTCTGAGTTCAAGTTAAGCTCTTTCAATCACACTTAAGCTATCAAAACAACAACAAAAAACAAACAAAAACAAAACAAAAACAATCAAACAAACAAAAAAGAAACAACGACACGCCCTAGATAAACAAATTAAGGGTGCTTTCCTTGCTGTCAACACAACTCAAAGGCTACATATACACACAAAAAAGAGTTACCCAAGACATTCTTTTTATTTTGACCACGAATTATCTGCATTGTAGTATTTTCAGACTTGCCTAAATTTTTAAGAATTTTCTCTTGTTACTTCCTATCTGTTTTTTTTATTTATTTCCGCATAAGCATTTCCCGTGCACTTCTCCGCAACTTCCTTTTCTTTTTCCTCTGTTTCCCTCGAATTATCCGGGTGTGCTGAACTGTGCTTCTCTCTCGCTTTTGTTCCGCGTGTATTTCATTTTCGATTTTTTTTTGCTTTCTGTGGATTATTTGTGTTTTTTCTTCTTCAAATTAACAAGAACAGTGGTGTTTTTCTCTTTTTTTTTGTTTAGTCGAGATAGTAAGTGTTCTCACTCCAACACGAAAACGCACGATTCTGTTTTTCCAATTACTCTCGCGTATCCCCTCCAATCCGCGAAACTTCCCATTAGATCGCCGTTGCAATNCGTGCAACGCAAACGATATTATTTTCCTTCGCTTTTTTTTCTTTTCCCCCTTTCATCATCTTCTCTCGGTTCTTCTTTTTTCTGGCTTATATTTGTACTCTCCTTCGACTCAGTTTTTACTCTCTCTTTCTCGGAGCAAAAATCGAATAAAAGATCAACAAAGTGTAGCGTTTTTTTACTGCCAGCAACTCCTATTTCTATTCTTGTGCTTTCTCTTAACAAAAATTAGTTTGACAGTACTCAAAGTCAATCAGTCATTACTCATTTTCTTTTTCTACCGTTTTTATTTTATTGATCCTTCTTTCTCGAGTCTGCAATAAAGCACTTAGCTCTTTTTTCGAATTTACTTGTTCTCGGTTTCTCTTCTGTACTTCCGTCTCAGCACTACATCCAATCTTTTTTTTCGTGTGTTGAAGTGTGGATAAGCTGCAAAGACTCTTAACAACCGATTGAAAGCTTTTTCACGTGCTTTATATTGTTATAGTGCTTCTCCCTACTGAAGTTTTTTTTCCCTATCCCCCTTTTTCAGTTTCTCTATTCAATCCGTTCTCGTTCTGTTCTCTTTGTTCTACTTTGTGCTTGGTGCGCTCTTATTGTCAGAGGTGATCTCTTCTTTTTTTTTCCTTTTCATCTCTCTCGAACACGGATTGCGTTTTAGTCGCATCAAAGCTGGTGTGTTTACTCTGTCGATTAGTACCTCTCTCTCTCTCCATTTTTTTTTCTATTCCTGTTCCAATTTAGAAGGAAGAAAAAAGATTTAGAAACCAATCGGCTCGCGCTTTCACTCTCTCATTCACAGCATCGCTATTACTCTTTATTGTCTCTATTGTTATATACATTTTTAGGTATATATTTTTGTTTTTGGCAATTTTGTGTTCATTTTATTGCTTCCCCTTTTTTTTTTCTTTTTACTCTTCACAGTGCCTGTTGCTGTTGTTTTCACTCTGGGTTTTTTTTTCCCTCTACCCAAACAGGTTTCATTTCTTGTCAGTGAACTCCTTTTTCTCCGTTTTCAACCGTCAATCTCTTTTTTCCCTTTTCACCTCTCAGCGTGCTGGTATTCTTCTTCAAGGCACCTTTTTCTTTTCCCTGTCATTATTATTATTATTTCGCTCTCTATTTTAAATCGAAAACAAGACAACAAAGCTACTTCTATATCTGTAGTGCATCATTCACCAGGATAGCAACAAGCAAAAAAAAAATTGTTATTCTTTTCCTCTTTACCGAAAGCCTTTTTTTTTCACTTTTGCAAAGCTAAACAGCAGGTAGTTGACTGTTTATCAGTGTTAAAGAATAAAAAAAGAAAAAAAAACCTTTCATTTGTTTCTAAGAGCACTGCCACTTTTTTGTGAATCGGAAGCTTAACAGTTCCCTGCAGTTATCTGCGTTTTTTTTTAGTGAAGCTCTACGAGAAGTTTTTTGTCTAATAAAGCTTTTTTTTTATTTGTGCAGGCTTCTTTCTTACAATTCAAGGACTCTTTTCCGTTTTTCGGTCAGCCTCTCACTATATAGTTTCTCTTTTTAATTTCTGTTTTTAATTCTCATTTTTTAAAAATATTAAAGCCTTTTCACTTCCTCTCTTCTTTCTGCAATGCCGCCTCTTCGCACCGTGTACACCCGCGAGGAGCTTCTCCGCATCGCCTCCTTGGCAAGCAGATTCGAAGTGAGCGCGGGCATCATCAGCAAGTTTGACGTCATCGAGGTGGCGGAGCCGGCCCTCGTGCCGAAGCGGCGGGAGGCAGACATCGCCGCTCCAGCAGGACCGGCTGACAACAGCGTCGGCCTCCTCGGCAGCGGCGCGCTCCCCAGCAACGCCTCCAAGACAATTGCCAGCGGCAACGGCAGCGGCAGCAGCGGTGGTGTCAACAACAACGCCGCGAGCACCGGTGGACTGAGCCACTCGACCAACAACAACAACAACAACGGCAGCAGCAGCTTCAACAACCCGACACCGCTCTACACCGCCCGCGCGAACACTGACGGACGCCGCGGCGGTGGCGGTAACGCCAGCAACAACAACAACGGCGGCAACGCGGGCCGTGATGATCGCCGGCAGCCGGCGTACGACCGTTTTGCCCCACCGGAGGGCCGTTTTGGTCGTGGCAACCGCAATCAGGAAACGTTCGAGTTTGGCGTCGAGTACGAGCTGCAGCAAGCCGCTTTACAGAAGCGCCGCGTGACGGAGATGATGGAGCGGGAGGACAAGAAGGGCGAGCAGCTGAAGCAGGCGCTGGAGAAGTTTAAGCAGGTCGACGCGGAGCCGCCGGCGAAGGAGGCGGAGGCGCGGGAGACGGACGAGATCGAGCGGCTGCTCGCCGGCATTACGATGAGCGACGACGCGCAGCCCAAGACGGTGGTGCGCTCCCGCTTCTTCTCGGCGCAGGCAGCGGCACCACCGGCCGCCCCGTCGAACGCGCCGGCCACTCCGCCATCCGTGCAGGGCCTCAACGCTAACGCCAGCAACAACAACAACAGCGGTGCCTTGATGGGTACGGCGAGTGCGGCGGCCCCGCCCGCCCCGACCTCCGCCGCTGCCGCGCCGCCCGCAACTGCGAATCAGAGCGCCGCCCCCGTCTCTACGGCGCCGCAGCCGAAGGTGCTCATGACGCCGTCGAGCAGCGGCACGCCCGGCTTCGCGGCGAGTCCGTGGGCGACGGTGAAGAGCGACCCGAACGTGTGGGCCACGGCGCCATCTATGGCGAGCGCGCTGAAGCAGTCCTTGCAGCAGCAGCAGCCGACGCAGTCGCCGGTGCTGTCCAAGTCGACGTCGCAGCCGCAGTCGAAGCCGGCCTCGCAGCCGCCACAGCCGCAGCCGCCCACCCCGCCGGTCAACGCGACGCTGCCGCCCTCCGCCCCGGCGAGCCAGATGGCTGCCCCGCTGCCCCCGCCCCCGCCCGCGCCGTCGCAGTCCATCAGCGCGATGATGCAGATGAACGGGAACCCGGCCGCCGCGGCCGCTGGCCCGACCTCTGGCGCGGCCTCCTCCGCCTCCGCGGGTGGGGCGAGCAACGCCATCGCGGCGATGGGCTTTAAGGCGAGCGTGCTGGGGCTCAGCAGCCAGCAGCAGTCGCGGCCGCACTCCGAGGGCCCGGCGGCGGCGGCACCGGGCGTCGCCCCGCCTGCCCCGTCGCGTGCGTGGACGGCGGCGGAGGTGGAGCAGCTGCTGAAGAGCGGCAAGGCCATCCCGACCCCGACGCCGCCGTCGACGAAGGTGTTCGCAGCCGCTGACCTGGAGAACATGCTGAAGCAGCAGGCACGCCTCGGTGGCGCACCGAAGACCGGCGCTGCCAACGCGACGGCGGCGCCCGCGACGACGACGACGGCGCCGGTGGTGGCCCCGCAGACGACCGCGATGCCGCCTCCGCCGCACCCGCAGCAGCAGCCAACAACGCCCCCGCAGCAGCCGCAGCAACAGCCGGCACCGCCGCAGTTCATGACGTCCGTGAAGACGCCAACGATGATGCCGCAGAACCCGATGGGCGCCTTCCCCGGCTCGGTGCCGCGCTCGCCGCCGCAGCAGTTTCCCACTGGCATGAAGATGCCACCTGGTGGTGCGATGCTGCCTCAGCAACAACAACAGCAGCTGCCGCCGCCACCGCTCATGGCGGCCCAGCAGCCGTGGATGGCGATGCCGCAGCCGCAGCCGCCGGCGCAGCTCCAGCAGCAGGCACCGCCGCAGGGTCTCCCGCAGCACCCGAGCAGTGCGCCGCACGGCATGCGTGCCAGCCCGCCGCAGCAGCCGCAGCAGGCGCCGCAGATGCCGCCGGGTGGGAAGATGCCGCCGCCGCAGATGGGCGGGCAAGGAATGCCGGTGCCCATCATGATGAACGCGCAGGGGCAGTACTTCGCGGCGCCCCCGCAGCAGCAGCCCTTCCTCCTGTCTGGCCAGCCGATCATGTTCCGCCGCCCGGACGGCACTGTCTTCATGCAGCAGCCGCCGCCACAGCAGCCCCAGATGCAGTCGCAGCAGCCGCAGTTCCTGCCCTTCGGCACGAACGCGCAGTACCTGTACCAGCAGCAGCAGCAGCAGCAGCAGCGCCGTTGAGAGATGTCGCTGCCGCTCGTTGGAACTACATCGCGGATAGTCTTCGCCAGCTTGGAAGCAGTCGCTTGATCAAATGATGACTCTTGTGTGCTCGCGTCCGCGTGTGTGTGCTGCTGTTGAGCGCAAGCGGAGCTGAATTCACTGTGTGCGACGGAATGCACGGCCGGCTATGCAGCTGACTTTGCGCAGCTTTCATTGTATTGTGTTAACACTTTTCTCTCTCTCTCTATTTCACCGATTATCGGCTTAATCTTAACGTTTTCCTACGTCTTTCTTTTTCTTCCCACGTTTTTCCGACGTTTTCCCCTTGATTTCCTCCCGTGTATCTTCTCGTTTTCGATTTTGTGTTCATTTATAGCTTTTGTTTACTATTTTTGCTCACTTCTTCTTTTATTATTATTATTGATTTCTGCGAGTCACAAAACAAAAAGCATGGGTTCGTGTATCCGTCTACTTTATTTCCCTTTTTTTTTTTTTTAAAGTCGTCTCGCCTGTTTTCTTTATTTTCTTTTTACTTTATTTTATTGTTTTCATCGTGCCTGTTTTCCACTTGCATAAATATATTTTTTTCCTACCGACCTTTTTTTCCCAGTCTCTTCATCAATTTATAGCTACCCCAGCGCTTTTTCTCAATGCCAATATGGGACGCACGGATGCACGATGTCGTGGTACACGACAGGATAGCTAGTAGTGCAGAGCCCAGCGCAGAAATCTAAGCATAATTGAACTCTAACATTTGCTGAAAATGTTGAATCTGACCCACG